>CABFWB010007225.1:0-26525 GCA_902151455.1 Timema bartmani | reverse complement strand
TTCTATAGAAGAAAAATTTGATTTATTTTGTTCAAAAAATGTTGATGCTATAAAAACTGCAAAATTAGCGCACTAAATTCACGCTTACTAGCACCCAACCTTAAGGTTGCAACGTACAAAAAGTAAAATCTTTGACTTGGCTATTAACTAATTCATTTTTTCAAGCATTGTCTATAAAAAAAAGTAGCCTTTTGTACATACATGCTAAAGTGATAGAATTATTTAATATGACTTGTTTGATATTTTATTACGGCTTATACTGCCAATGGTTAAAGAACAAGCCCACAGCAAATTATTTTTAATTAAATTACAGAATTCAAACCATTAGAGATTATAGAATTAAATACAAATAGCAATAATGAATACAGCTGAGCAACAAATCATTACGAGATTTATTTTTGTATTTGAAGGATTCACTATGTGCTTGGTATACCACCCAATTAAACTAGAACAAGATGTCTATAAAGTGTTTTCTCTTTCTTTACTAAGGGGTATGGATCACCAAAACCGCCATGCAATGACGATAGAATTTAAATACCAATTGTGTGGTTATATTATGGGTAAGCATTCAGCAGCAGTTTGGTCCACAAAACAAAATACAATAAAGTTTTTAGAAAACATGTTTAGTAAACCTAGAAAGTTCTAAAATAAAAACTTCAAAGTAAGTTTGTGATTTAGATGGACTATTTCTACAAAAAGAACTGAATCTGACTAAGATGTTAAAAATAGCTCAATATAAGAGTTAAAATCATTTGAAAGAAGACAAAATAAGAGGAAAATTTTATTGATGTCCGATTCAACTGATCACATCTAATGAAAATTATATATCACTGTATAGACTTAAGCATATAAAAGGTAATGTTGAGTATTGTTTTAGAAATACATTTCCTGAATCAGTAATACACGTGTTATCATCTAAAGGTGGAAGTGGATTAAATTTATTTCAGGAGCTTGTTTAGTATTTCCAACAACAGGAATTTTTGAACTTGATTACAACAAAAAAGTTTTCCTAATTTTCATCGACGCTATTTTTGTAAGGATAGAAATGATTTAAGATGCTTAACTGATTTTTCATTAATTTTTTTAAAAAGCGTTTTGTTTGAACACATATATATGTATATATGAAGTGGATATATACGAAGCAAAGAACTAAACATTAAGGTTAAAGACATGGCAGATGAAAAATGTAAAGAAAGTAAGATGCATGAGATAACTATTTGAATCATTTAATGTTAACGGAACTATTTATATATAATTATAAAAATACAATATACCCTATTATTATTTGTGTAAATAAATGGGTATATGCTGTAAATAGAAATTTGTAAATTAAAAGAAAAATGTGAAGTCTACTTTCTTAATGTTACTTCCTAAATTTAATTTCAAACACTTGCGATTCAGTGAACGTTTAGTCATTTACTACAGTATATTTTAGTTTGTGTGTTTCTATTGTATTTGTTGAAACCAGCCATGGTTGTAATAGTTGATTACATACAGAATAATAATTGGTAATAAATAAAATGATAGAATATTAGGAAAATGGTAGAGCACAAATTAAAGTAAAAACCCTAACACATTTTTTACACACCCTTCAATATTTTGATGCTATTATAGCAGCTTCCTCAGAAAGTAGTAATAGGGTAATAGAGAAACATTCAGAGAATTTCAACTCCAACACTCCACTACTAGTTCCTGAGGAAAATGCTATAATAGCATCGAAATATAAGTGAGTATAAATATGTGTTAAGTGTTTTTACTTTAATTTGTGCTCCACCATTTTCCTAATATTCTATCATCTTTGCTCAATGCACTTTATTTCATACATATACAGAATAATAAATTATTCATTAAAAATACCCAACAATTGAATAATTGCCTAAATTTTTAAGATAATATATATGTATTTAGTCAGGACATACACATACATATATCACCAAAAGTTCTTTAAGTTGTAGTTTTAAGCTCGAGTTACAACAAAATCTTGGAAAAACTCATGTATAGATTACAATAAGCCCATGAATTTTCTTGCTTGTTGTATTCCAGGTGACCTCATGGGCACTAGCAAAAGAAACTGGGCACAGTTTTGTCTGCCCCCTGTGTCTTACAAAATCTTTTTACGAGTTCTAAATGCAGAAGAGGTTTGCATTTTTGCAGTTAACACTGAGGCACTTTCTCCTTGTGCAAAGGAAAGGTGAATTTGTTTCTTTTAAATAATCATTGATTTTGANTTTTAAATAATCATTGATTTTGAAGACCATTGCTAGGCTTTTTTTTTTTTTTGGAACCATCATTGGAGTCCAGAAGTGTTTTACCTTAGCCTCACCTGTCTTAGCTGTCTAGCTGATTGAGGAACTAGAAGCATAAAGGGGTGGCCTGACCCCTTGAGAAGATGCTTTTGGCACATTTACTTTGCAATGTCAGTTTGTACAATTTATATTTTGAAAAATTACCTGACTTTAAGAGGTTTGAAAAAATTGGGATTAAAGGAACACAGTGTCTGTGCAGGCTGTGCATAGGTATATGGAATTTTCTTTCTTGACTAAATATCCAGGATTTTTTCTCTGCCTTCTATTTTGGTCAAGACCAAGACCAGGCGGTGTTTAGATCCGTACAATTAACACATTTTGGGACTCAGCACGATTATGAGCCTACAGTCACCAACCTGTCCAAGAAGGATTCCCACATCTTAGTGACTTGTTATGAGCATATTTCTGGCATTAAAAACAGCGCTAGAAGTTTGGTACATTAAGGCTGAACACTGAGCATGTGAAAATTTGCATGGACTTCCTTTTGAATGGGAATGTGTCAAACATTCAAGCACATACGAGTTAGTATTTTTGTATAGACTTTCTTTTCATAGTTATTTGATTACCTCTGTGACATGTTGTGAGTTAAGTCTCTCATAAATATTTTAAATAGTCAAGGGCAAAGGAGTTGACCGCTTCCTTGCAAACATAGTGAAACCCGTGATGCTCCCCTTTCATTTTGATATTGGTTGCAGTATCGACAAGAATAATTATAGTGTGTAGGATGCTTTTAGTTCTAGCATTGGGATAAGTTTGAATGAGAAGAGCGCAATCACACGGTTTTCTATTCTAAATCTAGGATTTCACAGGTTTAATAACTACTTTTTATAGGCTAAAGGGGCTGACATATTCCAAATTTCCACCCTCAAGAAATAACTAGCAACCAGTGATAAATATTCACAGCTTGTGGTATATTTCTTTACATAGGGATGGACGACCTTGTTCAATAACTCCGTTGATAATTAATACGACACTAAAAAGGGCCCGGCAGTATAATTTGTACACCTCTTCCTGTCTCCAGGAGTGGACAAACTAATTGTGGAAATGATAAGAGCTGCAGGGGAAGCAGGAATACAATATTTATATAGGGTGCTGAGCATGATGTGGAAGAAAAAGAGGGTACTGGAAGAGGAGAATTATAGGACAGGAAAAAGTGTACAAATTATAGCAGAATAACCCTGATGTGCCACTGTACAAAAATATATTTGAAGAGACAAGAGACTAAGAAAGAAAATGAAAGGAAGGTAGAGATGAACGGCACAGATTTAGGCAACAGAGGTCTACAAGAGACTTGATATTCACTATATGATAGCTGATGGAAAGCCGGTATGAATTTGTCAAGAGCTTAGGGCCAGTTTCATAGTCAGACTTAGTATGCCTCAAGTGTGGCTCTATACTAAATACAAGATTATACCTACCTTAACTCAAATGTAATAGGCCAGTTTTGCATATGAAACTGGCCCATTCCATTCTGGTCTAGGTAGGTGTCATCCATTATATATATTAAGTATTAATATTAAAATGTAACACTCATTTTATGATAGTAAAATGAATTATTGCCTAATGGCTTGGAAATGTATAATAAGACAGTGTAGAAACACTGTACATTAATGTAAAGTAAATGATAGTGAAGGAAGCCAACATGAAAGGATAGTTAGGTTAGGCCTAGGGACAAACATACATCTCTCTTTATTTCTTCTCACACTTATAACTTCTTTACACTTTTACATTCATACATTGTTTTTTAAATTTTTGAAACTATTCCTTTTTCATATGAAGGAACACATACATAAATAATACATAAATAAAAAGATATTTGGAACTACCTGCTTGAAGATTTTGAAAAATAACTGAAACCTTAGTGTTGCCAAATTGATGGTTGAATAGATAGCTTGATGAAAAATGTATAATTTGACAAAAAATACATCTATTATTAGACTAACAAAGACTATAAATGAAATATTTTTTTTCTTTAAATTAAAAATAGATTATCTCAGGTTTAAACCAGTGGGTAGGTGACCAACGAGAATGATGGATATTAAGTATGTAGGAAAAAGACAGCAAGGGAGACCAAGAAAGAGATGGGAACAGCAAATACCATAAAGTGTGAAAGTGAGAAGAGAAGACTAGAAGCAATTAAAGGAAGAAGAATGTTGAAATGATAGAGGAAGATGGAAGAATTTTACTAAACTGACCTGGCCTGGAATCAGTTGATAGCTTATTGTGTTAAGAGTTCCTGTTTGTGATCTAAAAGCTTATGTGTAATTGTATGAATCATTTGGGTTGTAAAGCGTATAGCCCAAATGGGTAGTAAGACGCAGTGCTAAATAAATAAAAATTTGGGTTGTATACAATAAGTACACTATTTGATTGAATGTATTTATTAAAGTCCAAAAATAGATCAACAATATAATATATAAAACAAAATGTAGCAAATTAATTTAAAGACATACGGTAATTATAAATGTAAATGGGATTAAAACAGGTAAAACATTTATCAGGAACAACTTAAATGTTTATTTGTGAACCGTTCCATACATAATTATTATGTTTGAATATCTATCAATTTATGACTATGAATAATGAAAATTTAAAAATTAATACTACAAAAGAAATTATAAAAATGGTGGAATATGTGTTCCAATTACCATTGTTAATAAAGATAGTTTATTTCACACTGAACTTTTAAAGTAATCTATGAAATTTAACATTTTCAAAAATTTTCAAGCAAAGAAATATTTGAGTTCAAAGTTTTATTGAATCTTTCAACCATATTACTTAAGTCTGAAAGTTATATTTTGAAAAAATAATTTGAATTTTTAGATTTTTTTCAAAAGGTTGTTTTTTCCAATATTTATTTCCACCTACATCAACTAATTATTAATAAAATGTTTAGTTTCCAAATTAGGTGTTTTTGTCTATCTTTTATGGCTCTAAGATCAATTGCAATCGACAATGTGCCAATGTAATTTTAATAAAAACTATTAACTTTTAGTAAAGATTTATTATTCAGCTAAAATTTATTCTAAGATTTACCATCCAGCTAAAATTTATTCTAATTATATTTTTAACATTTTTAAAATAACTTTATTTATATAATGATATCCCATAAAACGGTTCAATTGTCATTGTAAAAGTATACATTTTATTAAACTGTCAATATTGAAAAATCATTTTCTTTCAGTAATTTATATTCAACATATTCTCCGATATTAAAACTTACTTTGGGTTTAGTTTTTTTTATGTGATGTGCAGGAATGCTTTTCAATAAAATATGAAAGACTCTTACACGTCTCACTCCAGTTTGTGAAGTACTTCAGCTAAAATAAAATAATAAAAAAGGTATTAGATGGATTTTCAAATTTAATGAAGGGAAAAACATAATGTAAAGGAATAATTGAATAATTAGTTATTTTAAATGGACATGATATATGCTAATACAGTATAAGCCTGATATAGTGTGGTTCAATATACTGCGGATTTGGATATAAGACGGTTAAGAGTATGTCTCCTGTAAAAAAGTAGTTTTTATTGTATTAATATTCCAATATACTGTGGTTAAATTATAGCTCGGGGATGAAGAATGTTACCCGACAACCTCGCTATAAAGAGCTACTAGTATTCTAAAAATAACTAAGCAGACACTTGAACAAAAATAACACATAACAAAAGAAAAACAATCTTACATGTTCACGGGTCATCTTTGATAAAGACTTAAAGTTATAACCACCCTTCTGGAAACGATCATCAACAAGCAGGAGTGCACCCCAATCATACTTGTGACGGAGACATCTACCCAATGCTTGGTTAAGTGCACTAAAAAAGAAAAAGAAGATACATGACTAATATAATCATGATTTAAAGATTAAGGTTATTAATAATGAAGCTATATGAAGCTGTAGATAATGCAAAGAAAATTAAAAAACAATTGTCTCTAAATATTTTTCTGTTTAAAAGGGCTCAGATTTTGATGACATGTTACCTAATTTTTGGTTAGAATAAGACAATGCTTTTAAATAAATAAATTCTGTTCATGATCTTCTGGTTGCAGAAATGTATATTTTATTTAGGTATATATTTTTTCTTTTGTAATTTTAGGTCATAATTTTTTAGTAAATTTAAGGTGTTGAAGTGGATAAAGTAGTTTTTTAAATACCATCAATATTTTATAAATGCATACATTTTTTCAACACAAATTTTAGAAATGAGAAGATCATATAGGTAATGAGCTTTATATCCTCTTAGCTTATATGGTTGGAAAATAACATTCTTAGAGAAGGTTGTGGTGAGACAGTATAACTATTACTACTGAAGCAGATCTTTGTAAATCAATATTATATTTTACAGAATGCAAAATTTAGTCATTAAAGACTTTTCATCGCATACATATTTTTTTATTTTGCAATTGTAAAGTGTGCATTTGATTATGTTGTGTGCATTTATTATGAGGTTTTATTAATATTTCTAGGTCATTTTAAAAAAAATTTGAAGTCATTTTTAACTTTGAGGTTATTTAATAGGTCATTTTTTTAAATCATTCTTTAGGTCACCAAAAACCAGGTCCTGCCGATTACCAACTGTGTTTATCTTATTTATTTATTTAAAAAAAAGTGCACCTTAATGCAGCTCCCCTGTACCCCTTTCCAACAAAAGCCAAAGCATTTTTCTTGTGTATGTTTTAACAAAATAAAATTTGACTATATTAAATCAAAGATAGCGAAGCCAATTGAAACAGGTGCATTAATTTGAATACTGGGAGCTAAATAAAAGCATAATGTAGGGTCATGCATTTAAAATATAAATATTTGAGTTTTGAAAAACCATTTGTCATGATTATTTACATTAATTAAGATTACATTATTTTGAAACTACTTTTATTATGAATTCATTTGAAAAACAAATATGATTACGTATATTAATTGAAATTAGATTATATTTAAACTAATGTAGTCAGCAGGTCAAACTGTTGTAATTGAATGTGGAAGTGTCTATATGTGTATTTTGTAGAGGTGAGCAAAAAATGGTCACATACTTACAGTCCTTGCAACCCAAATTGGAATGCACTTGTGTAATAAAAGAAGTATTTAAGTTTTTAGGAGCAAGCACGTGTCTCGAATTTGCTTCTTCTTGTTACAGTCTTGTTAGAGGCTAGTCGTGTTGTAGTTCTGTTATAGTGTTGTTAGAGGCTAGTTGTAATGTAGTTTTGTTAAGTGTTGTTACAATCTTGTTGAGAGACTTGTTGAAAGTTATCAGGGAACAGCCTCGGGTGGTTTTTCATGGTTACCCATGTAGGTAAAGATTGTGTTAAGGGTTTAGGGCTAACACTTATGTAGGAACTAAAGTGTATAAAAGGACAGGTAAACGGCTAATAGGATTGTTAGATGGGACAAGGATTTGTTCTTAGGCCCTTTGTCCACCGCCGCAACCCAACTGCAACTCAATCGAGAAACAACTTTCCAGCAACGGTCACTAACAGATTGCGTTGTTTGTTCTTCGTCCACCAATGCAACTTGTTTAAGAGCTTGAAAAGGACGACAGTAAATTTAAAACATTTTACAGAATGTCCAGAAAACTTTTTATGGAGCTTGTAAGAAAAGTTTGCCCTCTTGTAGGAAAAAAGGACACAAACTACAGGAAAGACATAAGTGTTGAAGAAAGACTACTAATTACACTGAGGTAAGCTTGTAAACAATATTATTTGTTACAATAGTATTTTATAAAGAGTTAGGCTATAAAGCTTTCACCATTGAGTATAAAATTGGGTGGTATTTGAAAAATATTTGATATTATTATTAGAGCTCGAAGGCTGAGATTGAAACTCATGTGGCGATAATACCTGTGTACATCCATGCAATGAATATGAATGTATTGTCTGTACAGAGTGTGCAGAAGTGGAACTGTTTTGTAAAATGTCGTCAATCAGTGCATGTACTTTTCTTATGAGCTGCCACATCTATTGTTCGTTCATTTCTTAAATTTCTGGGAGTATTATTTAAGAAGGATTTTCTGGGATAATCCTACTATACACTGTTTGATCGTTGATTTCAAAATTCCATAAAGGTTTTGTCAACTTGAGACAATTCTTGTAATTTTCTTCTTCTGTCATGGCCTCCAGTAGCGATATTTTTTCCCCCTTGTAGTTCAAATTTCTCTGAACATGACTGAGAAGTATGAGGTCCCATATTGATATCCTGAATCTTGATTGTTTCCAAACTATGGTCCTCCATATTTATTTTGGTTTCGAGACTGTCGTCACATGCTTCAATACATTCATCGTTGATTTCACCAACACCAGGGAGAGGAGAAGGTAGATTTCCAGAAGTGTCAGCAGTTTGAGGCTTCACAAATGGAATTACAAATTGCAACATATCATTTAAGTTGTATGGTGATTTCCACCATTCGGCCCTAATTTTAGGTTCCTCCCAAAAACAGTCCGTATGTGCCTCCATTTTTCCTTGCACTTTGTAACTGAAATAAATAAAAAATTAAGTATAGTTAAATCTGTTTCATTATTTCTTTCAGGGGAAGAGTGTATTTAACATACAAAATTATGTTTTATTATTATTATTATTATTATTAATTATTTTGAAAAACAAACATTTAGGATTAATTTAATATAGGGGTCTATAAACTTTGCAAATTGGAATAAAATGTCTTGAAGTATAAATTTTTGTGTACACTCCATTTACCTAGAAAGGTAGAAATCTTACTTTGCTGGATTACACTATGGTCCTATCTTATACGCTTCACCATGGTGGAATAGTGTAAGGTAATCTTGCTACCTAACAAGGTCAACAAAGGGTGCATACATGGGCCAAGCCAGTTTCAATGCTAGATTTTAAAAAAACTTGGTAGTGCTAACTGTTTCTACTCACTTCTTTTTTATCTTTTTATATTTTTACCATAAGCTTGAATATTTATTAAAATAGATTGGTGATTCGTACACATTCACACACAATCTACAAATAAATATGGAGTTGTTTTACATTTTATCTCATTAGCTATCAAATGTATGAAAAAAATCTTACTCAAAAAATATTAATATATTTTATTTAAATAAAGATAATCTAAAAATTCAGGATATTGATGTAGGTGTGTTTTAAATTTACAATTTCAGATATCTGGCTACGGGATGCTGCTTTACAGCACTGTCATTTTAGTTTGCTCGTGGATATAGTACCATTGGAGGAATAATCTATGAGTGTACAGTAACCCTCGACTCTACGACCTTTCACAATTCCCTGGAAAGGGGTCGTTATTGGAACTTTAACCGAATTTGTTCCACCCCAACCCTCATATGCAAATTTGCACTTTTTGGACAACACGTGAAAAACAGTATAAAAAAACCTACCTATTTCTTGAAGAAGTCCATTATGGAGGCCTGCTTCTTCTTAGCGCCAGTTTGCTCGACGAAGTCTTTCACATTATAGAATTGGGACCACAACTCTTCGCTAGCGCCCTGGCACTTAAATGCTTTTGAGTGGATGTCCCCGGCTTTCAGAACATATTTGCAGTCTGGGATTAATCTCTGCCACATTTCCTCATTGCACGGCCGAGTGAAAGATAGGGGGGCAAACGAAGGTGCTGTTGATGAGCCAAGCTGCGGTTCCATGGAGGAGCCCACCTGCAGTTCCATGAAGGGGCCTGGCTGGGAATTAGCGTCCCCTAACGGTGGATCGTCTGGGTCTTCAGCGCTGGCAGCGGTGGGAAGCACACGGACGGCAGCCTCTTCGTTGACTGGTAGGACAAAGTGGGCATGTCGGAAACACTTGGTGATTACAGCCGGTCTCATGGCCCTCCAACTAGCGATGACTCCTTTCATGGCCCTGAACACGTCCCATTTTTTGACCTCCCTACCCATGTCGAGATTCCACCCTATACTCAGCACAAGCATCTCATGGAACTTCACCTTCACTTGCCGAATTATTCCTTGGTCCAGGGACTGAAGCGTGTTGGTGGTGTTCTTTGGCAGAAACACCAGCTCGATGTTCCTGAGTTTGTCGAAAGCATGATGTGCGAGGCAATTGTTGACGAAAAGCATGACTTTTCTATTTGCGGCGTCCATCTTCGAATCGAAGCCTTGAAGCAACCTCGTGAACACCCCCGAGGTCATCCATGCCTTTTTATTAAATTCATAAACACAAGGCAGGATGTTGCCCTTGAAACACCGAGGTTTCTTGACCTTCCCGATCATAAGCTGCTTCATCTTATCGCTGCCATTCATGTTGCAGCACAGAAGGACGGTGAGGCGCTCCTTGCTCCTCTTCGCACCCTTGAACTTATTCCCTTTCACAGCAAGAGTGTGATCTAGTACGAGGTTGTAGAACATCCCCAGATCATCAGCGTTGTATAAATCTTGAGGCTGATAGCGCCTAAGGACGTTTCGGAGCAAGGGCATCCACACTCTCACTTGTGTTGGTTCGACCAATGCGCTTTCACCGACAAACTTGTGGCTGGATATTGTGACACACTTTGAAACACTCTAGCCACCCACTTGAACACTTAAAGTTTTCTATACCCAACCTCAGGGCAAATTCATCGGCCTTCCTCTGCATCATCGGTACATTTATAGGCACGTTTTGTGATCTATGCTGGCTGAACCACTCCAGCATAGCCTACGTCACACCCTTCAAATTTTTTGCCTTTACATTGTGGTCTTCCTTCTGCACTGCATTCACAATTTCTTCTCTCATTTTGAGAATCGTGAAAAGTGTCGACTTCGGGATGCCATGCCACCGCGCAATCTCCGCCTTTGTAATCTTATTCTCATCCACTTCCTGGATGATCTTAACTTCTTCATGAGTGTCAAGAAGATCCTCTTTCCACTCATTTTGTCTAAATTATAAGTTCGTATCAAATAAAAAAAATAGCATGTGTCATCAAAAATCGTTCACAAAATCAAACCAAAAACATAACCAAATCGAAATAACAATGGCAAAAACAATAATGTGGGTCGTCAAAACTCGTTCACAAAATCAAACCAAAAAGTAACCAAATCTAGAATCGAAATAACAATGGCAAAAACAAGCCTGGTATGTGACGTAAAGGCAGTTGCACACGGGGAAACATTGTCTTGCTTGTGGGAGGGGGTGGACAGAGTCAAGTGCTATTGGCTGGCACTGATGGGGTGGTGTCTATTCCTTCTGCACTGCATTCACAATTTCTTCTCTCATTTTGAGAATCGTGAAAAGTGTCGACTTCGGGATGCCATGCCACCGCGCAATCTCCGCCTTTGTAATCTTATTCTCATCCACTTCCTGGATGATCTTAACTTCTTCATGAGTGTCAAGAAGATCCTCTTTCCACTCATTTTGTCTAAATTATAAGTTCGTATCAAATAAAAAAAATAGCATGTGTCATCAAAAATCGTTCACAAAATCAAACCAAAAACATAACCAAATCGAAATAACAATGGCAAAAACAATAATGTGGGTCGTCAAAACTCGTTCACAAAATCAAACCAAAAAGTAACCAAATCTAGAATCGAAATAACAATGGCAAAAACAAGCCTGGTATGTGACGTAAAGGCAGTTGCACACGGGGAAACATTGTCTTGCTTGTGGGAGGGGGTGGACAGAGTCAAGTGCTATTGGCTGGCACTGATGGGGTGGTGTCTATTTTTATACCTGACCCATCCCAGTTACTAGTAATACAAAGCTTACAAAGATAATCGCAACACAGCGACCTAAATAAGTACAACAAACACATTTTACGGCCAGTTACCTTAACATTTTCGACCTTTTTTTTTCCACATTTTTCACGGTTCCCCAAAAAAGGGTCATTACTTCGAGAGGGATGCTATTCCTGGGGTCGTAGAATCGAGAGTTGACTGTAGTTGTACTGCCATCATTTGGAACTTGCTACCCCCTCCTCTGTTCTCTCTTTGTATTACAGCCCTCTTGCACTCCTAAGGCTCATCGTTCTCTTCAACCCACAATACACCTTCTCACCCCCTTTTGTAGACAGCCTCGTAGCCAGTCGGCAAGGTCCGGCCCTCTCCACCAACACCACCCCTTCTTAGTGGCCAATCACCCTGAGCCAACCCCCTCCCTAGCCTTGCTGCCTGCTAGGGGTTCACATGGCTAGGGCCAAGACTCCCCAAAGTGACCAGACAGGATCGACTAAAAAAAGAGTGACGAGCAGGCCAATCAGCAGTCGTTGCTTCAGCTCCTCACTGGCAACATTCCCTTCTGGGAATAAACGAGTGACGAGCAGGCCAATCAGCAGTCGTTGCTTCAGCTCCTCACTGGCAACATTCCCTTCCGGGTAATAAACGAGTGTCTACCACGCCAGTGTGTTTATTATCTTTTGGACATACGTCCAAACCTTCTACTCCCCTTCCTCTTACTACAGCTCCACACCACACACCGCGACTCTTTGCCGAGCCCCTATTCCCCCTTCTCCAGATCTGCACTGCTCACAGCGACTTCGCAGAGCCCCTATTCCCACTTCCCCCTAGTCCAGATCCGCACCGCTCACCACGACTCTTCGCCGAGCCCCCATTCCTTCTTCGCCCTACTGCAGCTAGGCACCGCTCACCACGACTCTTCGCCGAGCCCCCTATTCCCCCTTCTCCAACTTCGCACTGATCTCTGCGACTCTTCACCGAGTTCCTCCCCTTCACACTCACTTCATTCACCTCTTCACGGAGCTCTACACAGCACCCGATGGGTTACACCCAATGTTCCGGGCAGAAGAAGAAGGGACATTCCAGCGCACCTCCCCAACCCGAAACCATTACTAACCAACACCCCGGGTATTTAAATACCTCCTTTACAGGCCCTAACCAGACTCCAGAACGACCTATCCCAGCCATCTCTCTCACTTCTCCCACCCTAAAAAATCCTACTCCTCTTTCCCTCCCCCAGGATCACCCTTGTACTTCACCCCTTCACGAAAACGTAGACCATACGACTCCCCCTTTCTCTTAACTTCACTCCCACCACCAGGCAGTACCTCGACACCTGCCACCACCCAGATCACCTGTCCCCCTTCTCTCCGAGGCCTAGTTATAACCTCCAACCCATCAACACACCCACCAACCCTACAAATTCTCCCCTTCATCACTAATCTATTCCAGCGATAAGGACCCCCAAGTCCAACGCCTGGAACGGGCAAATCTACTTCTGGCCAAGAAGACACCTGGGGTCATCCGTAAGATGACCGAGCTGTTCTAGTCATCCTACATGGACATCAAGGAGTGAGTACCCCAGTTACTCCTATACTCCAACCACCAGGGTGACAACAAAATGTTTGCACGAAAAATTTATGCCAATATTGGATAAAATCCAATGGAAGGAAATATCATATCAATTTCAAGAGCTTTGGAATCTGCCAAATTGTTTGGGGGCCATCGATGGAAAGGATATCCAAATACAAAAACTACCTGGCAGTGGATCACAAAATTTCAATTATAAAGCCTTTCATTCCCTCGTATTAAAGGCGTGTAATGATGCTGAGGGAAACTTCATTATGATTGAAACTGGTTTTGCGGGAATAAATAGTGACGGTGGGATTTTCAAAACATCAAGAATGGGCTATTGGCTACAAACAGGACTAAATTTTCCTGATCCTCATTCATTACCACTCGATGAGACGGGGGTGAAATTTTCAAACTATTTTGTTGCTGATAAAGCATTCCCACTACAAAAATATCTCATGAGACCATATACAAAGAAAGGGTTAAACAATAGGACTGAAGTTTTCAATTATAGACTGAGTAGAGGCCGTAAAACGGTTGAATGTGCTTTCGGCATCATGACCCAAAAATTTCAGGTTTTGTTGAATGCTATTCGTTGTAAAAATTAAAAATCTGTAAGCAAAATTGCTAACGCTGTTTGTATTTTTCACAGCTTTATTCGCAAAAAATAAGGCCGATCATGTGTGGCCGACTATAACAATGAAGAATAAGAAGAGTATTTCCAAGAAACCTATCTCAATGTACAGGAAAACAACATTACTACAATAGATGAAACATCAAACGCTAAAAAATTAAGGGATTATTTATCTTATTATTTTCTCAAGCCACGCGTGGCTCTTCCATGGCAATGGAAGTGTTGTATAAATGAATAGTTGTCATCTTCACTCAACCGTTTAACAATAATTAATAAATGTTTAATATATTTGTGTGCATTAAAAATAAATACAAAAGTAAAAATACCTTCTTTGTTGACTTCTCTGCTTACTCCCATCATTGCCGCGTCTACAATATCTTTCCTGGAATATTCCGCTAGTTTATAAGTGTATAAACAAGGAAACTTCTATACAGTTTCAACAAGCTTAATACCAAAGTATTGTTCCTTACTTTTAATACTCTTAACTTTTGCCATGACAATTTTAGTGAAAAAGTACAGACACACGGACAAACCAGTAAAAAGTTGTACAAGAGTTTGTTTGAAACTGACTTGTGCAGTCGTCTTGCAATCAGTCACAGATCAGTTGGATCCAGAGCGTGTTGCAGTTGCACTGGTGGACGAGAAAAACATGGGTCCGACTCTCAAACAACTTGGGTTGCGGCGGTGGACGAAGGGCCTTAGTGTTTAGACTTATTCTTGTACAACTTGTAAATATCCGTTTAGAGTTCATACTCATTTTATATTAAAAGTCAAAGAAAATAACCCAATGCCTTTTACCATCTTTTACGAACGTGCTATCCATCAATCCCTATCCTGGAGTTGGGCTTGCAAACGTCACTAGTTCGAATTCAGGCAGCTACACTACTATTCAATGTGAATTAGGATGTGCATACATTTTAATCCAAGAATAAGACCAGAATATGTGAAATAAAATTGGGAGCGTTGATTAAAGTGTTCCAATGCTCTTTCTGGTAAACTAATCAAGAGACACATGCCAGGATCATAGTTTGAAACAGAGATTCAAGTATCATAGACTACTAAGGAAAAAATTACTACTATACCACAATAACCGAAGTTAGTAAATAATAAGTATTGTATTTACCTAGTTTTGTTTAAATTTGATTATTTTATAATTTTTGCCTGTCCTAAACCGTTTTAAATGACTTATTCTACTAAAAAAAAATTAGCTCGGCTGCTAGAGTAGAAGCATGCTAAGTTTGAAAACATTAGCTTAATAATTTATTAAGTTTTTTAGCAATAAACCAAATAGTAATAATAATAATGGCATATCTCGGTAGTCTGGGAAAAATAAACACTTTGTTTATGGTAAAGGATTACAGTCTTACCTTGAAGGAATCCACTATTGTCCTAATACATAAGTTGCACCATAGTGGAACTAAGCAAGGTAAGCATGCTACCTTCAGGACAAACAAAGTGTACCTTAGAAATGTAAAAGAATAATTTGCAATTATGTACTAAATAAGACTTTATAGTTTAAAATTTGTTAATATTATTTAAAGTTTATATTTCTTCACACTTTTTTTTGTGTATGTTGGACAAATACTCAAAACATTAGAATTATATTTTAAAATTTTGTTTCTTTAGTGTATTACTACTCTTAAAAGTTTCACCGTGTTTATTATAAGTGTGGCTCAATGTATAATGATTCTTTGTAACTGCAACTCCTATACACCTAAATAATTTTAAAAGCTCACTTGGGTCCTAAACAAAAAATATTTGTGTAAATAGTATTCCTGTGCCAAATTGGGTTAAAATCAACTTAACTGGATTTTTAATATAAATAATTTACCAACTTTAGAAATGTTTTCATCCAATTTCAAAATAATCCATCCTATAATAAATCTATACATTTTATTACATTTCATATAGATTACACGCGCGCGCGCACACACACACCCACACCCACACACACACACCCACAGAGAGAGAGAGAGAGAGAAAGAGAGAGAAAGAGAGAGATAGAGAAAGAGAGAGAGAGAGAAAGAGAGAGAAAGAGAGATAGAGAAAGAGAGAGAGAGAGAAAGAGAGAGAAAGAGAGATAGAGAAAGAGAGAGAGAGATAGAGAAAGAGAGAGAGAGATAGAGAAAGAGAGAGAGAGATAGAGAAAGAGAGAGAGAGAGATAGAGAAAGAGAGAGATAGAGAAAGAGAGAGATAGAGAGAGAGAGAGAGAGAGAGAGAAAGTGAGGGTGCATAGAAATCATTGGAAAAAGGCAATATATTCTTTTAAAGCAACAGTATGATGCCAATTTTCAATATTTATTTCCTAAGTTAAACTTTAGGTAATAGCATATAAATAACGAATTAAAATATCTTGAGCTTAAGTCATAATATTAATTAATTTATATTTTTACTACCTCTGTAAACAAGAAAGCTGACCTAAAAGTCATAAACTTGGATGCTTTATTTACAGGCTTAGAAGAGTGGATGGAATAAAAGGAGTATTTAAAAGGATAAGTTTGCAAAGGGTGATAGTAAAACCTAGTAAAAATGTCAATAAACAAACAATTACCGGAATGCTTGAATTCTATACCAATCTGCTCCTTTTAGAAGTCCTTTATTTTTATTTTTATCATTATATTCCATTTTAAGTTTAACTTCTAAGTTGTTCAAATTGGAGAAGGGAATGCCTACCTGCAAATAACAAAACATAAAATAATTACCAGACAAGAATAGATCCAGAAATAGCTTAAATCTACACTATGGCTTCGAAAGCATGTTTTTATAACATAAACTAAGTAAGTATGTATAATTTTTTCAAGCAATGTATTTTACTACCAATTTGAGTTACATGCTTGTGTACTAATTATGATAATGATTTTTAGGGATTAGGAAGGTTGTATTTGGAAGAAGTTTACCTGCATTTTAATGGAGGAAGAATGAAAACCCATTTTGGAAAAATCACCCTTAATACATCCGATCGAGATTTGAACGTCGGTTACCCCCTCATCGGTAGTCTAGTCTGTTATAGAAGCGTCTTTGACCATGCGGCCACCGAAGCGGGTAAGTATACACCACCAAGCAAAAGGTAAAAATGGTATTTTCTGAGGTACCACAAAAAAATTAAATTCTAACAGGTGTCTACCATAAACAAGTAAACCAATATGATAGCTTTGGGAAAAGTTTCATGTCTGCCCAAACATCTTGTGGCACACCATGTTAATGCTGTTCAGCAGAGAGGTTTAAAAAATAATCAATACTCTTAAATGAACCAATCTAAAAAAGAGATTGTTGGTTTTAAGTGATCCGATGATATCACTGAATAACAATATACAAAAATTAATCTGTGCAGCTCTACCACAAATACTTCCTCTAGCATAATTAAATATTTGTTTAGTTTTTTTTAAAAAAAAAGCATCACTTATGTACAGCTATACCACAAATATATTTTCTAACATAATTAAATTATTTTTACTATAAAAAAAAGGTCACTGCACCTATTAGTGTTTTTAATAGCCCATGAATATTATGAAGTGGAGAACCAGTTCCAACGCTGCTGTATTATAACTTAAAGTCAAATAAATGTAGAAGGCAACACAAATTCTGACATAGTTCTTCTTCTTAAATTGTTTTCAGAACAACTCGATAGATGCTGAAAAATCTGTTTCATAATCACTAACATAAACAAATCAAAGGATTGGTGGCTTGATGTACATGCCAAGACATGCAATAAAACGCAACATCCTATTTTAAAAAAATTGTTAAATTATAAGCCCTTTAGTAGGGATTTGAAAAAGTAGGCTTTAGGGTAAGACTATGTAAGACAGAATAAATTTATTGCCACCATTTAATACTTAGCACCGTGTCTTACTACCCATTCGGGTTATACGCTTAAGTACTAATTACGCTAATGGACTAGGAATTGGGAGGGTTGAATTTAGAGGAAGCGAACCCGCATTTGCGTGGAGGAAGAGTGGAAAACCATTTTAGGAAAAACTACCCTCAGTTCACCCGACCGAGATTTGAACCTCGATCTCAACACGACTAGCGCGTTAGCTAACTACGCCACCGAGGCGTATTGCCCCCATTTGTTTTAGATTTTTGAACCTACTCGTTTTACTTTCTCGAGATGGGCTTATTTCTTACTGTCAATCACATTAATAAGTGTTCTCTTTCAAATTTTCCTATCTTTTTACGTTTCAAAATATGTTATATATTGGGTTTCCAAATAATTATAGAGATATAATTTAACTTATATAGGTTTTTTCTATGCAACTATTTTATAAAATTAATTTTCCTTCTTTTCACATTTTAAAATAGGTTAGCTATTGGGTTTCCTAATTTTTTTAAATGTGATTTTAATTAATTTAATTAATTTTAATTTCCGGTAGTGTTTGTCTCTGAAGACTTTAATTTCACAATAAAATTTTGATTATCAGAAATAAAAAAAAAGTTAATTTTCTATGGCATCAAGTTTTTTTATCACCACGTCTTACTATATGTTCAGGCTATAGGCATATATGATAATTACTCTTAATGGAGTAAGGATGAGGAAGGATTCAGTTTAGAGTTAATCTACCTGCATTTTCGTGGAAGGAGAGTGGGAAACCATTTCTGGAAAAATCCCCATCAGGAGAACTGACCAGTTTTCGAACCCTGAACTCCAAGTTAGCAGCAGGCCAATCGAACATGAGAATAATGCCCTAGCCCATTAGGCCATTGAAGCGGGTTTCACCGAGTTAAATCATGGCTGCAAGTCATGTATAGAATGCCCATACAAGTATTATCAATAATGTGCGCCAACATGATTAAGGAATTAAAGAGATTTATGATGATTGATTACACAAATTATGAGGTTAACCTTAATTCATTATTACTATTGAAAAAATTATTTATTGATATAACTCAATAACATACCGTTTAATTAGTGTATTAAATGGAGATAGTGTCTATAGTGAGTGACTTTCTATTAGGGCAAATAAAAACAACCTTTTTCTCTAATGTATACGCATTTTCAAAATTATGAACATATATATATTTCATTCTAAGGGTATAGTTAAGTTCTGAAAAAATATTGAGTGATTTAAAATAGTAAATGGTTATACGTGTGGCAGGGTACAGGTTGGATGTCACTTATCAGATACTTTAGATATACATAATGGGTTGAAACAAGGAGGTGCATTTTACCCCTTTACTTTTTAATCTAGCCTTAGAACATGCTTTTAGGGTAATGAAAGAGCTGGGGGAAGGATTGACACTAAATAGTATATTGCAGCTATCAGGAGACTAAACTGTACTGGCAATAACAACATTAGAGTGGAAATTAGGTAAAGAATACAGTTAGGAAATGCATGGTATTAATTGGCCAGTAAGTTGTTGACAACTTGCCTGGTTTTAATTAATGTAAGACTCAGAATATATAAAACAATAATTTTACTGGTTGGTTGCTATGGGTGTGAAACGTGGTCTATTACCTTACATGACGGAAAAAAATAAGATGTTCAAAACCAAGGTGTATAGGAAGATAGATGGTTGAAGAAGTGATGAGGATACTGGGGATTGGAGGTTACATAATGATCAGCTACATACTATGTACTCATCACAAGACATTGTTAGGATAATTAAGTTTGTTTGATTAAGATAAGCAGGACATGCAGGATGAATGGGAGAATCTAGAACCATGTTCAGGCTAATGATTGGCAAACCCAATAACCCAATGGCAAGAGATCGTTGCGAAGACCTAGACATGGATGGGAGTATAGCGTTATAATAGACCAGAAAGAGAGAGGGTTTAATGAGGTGGACTGTATAGAACTAGCTTAAGATAGGGTTAGGTAGCATACTTTTTTAACTTTCGAGTTCCTAATGCCATAGATTAAGTGATGGTTATAATATTTAAAGGACCCTACTTTAACCAAAACTCACCGTAATAATTGCTCTGGCATTATTGTCAGAAAAGTCAAGCCCTTCAGCAACCTTTCCTCGCATTACAGCAAGGAGACATGGACCAGTTTTACCTGTATAAGCTTCCAAGCTTTCTAAGCTTTCAAAATCACGAATGGCTTGGTAAAAATAATCCATAGTGTAGTAAAGATCACTTCCTTTATGAGGTTCTGTTAGCATCTCCTTTACCATTTGCAATCTATCCCAAAGTTGAGTAGATTGCCACCTAAAATCATTTTCAGAGCTTAATTTACTGAGTAACATGTCCAATTTTAAAAATATTAAGGCAATTAATCAAAATAGGCAAGCATACATAAGGCCATAGTTCAGTTTCTTATATAATTTTTTTTATCCCCACACAAACTATCTGTTTAGGTTGTATACATTTATGATTAGTGATTAGTCTAATGTTAAGTGAGGAAGAAAGAATCATTTTAGAGGTGATTCACTTGCACTTGAGTGGAAGGAAAAAGGGGAACTATTTAGGAAAAACTACCCTCAGTAGACCCGACTGGTATTCAAACCTTGATCTACCTAACATCAGCAAGCCAGTCTAACACAAGAGTGATGCCCCACACCATTCTGCTTCTGAAACGAGTCAGTTTCTTACAGGTTGAATAAATATTAATAAGGACTTTGCTGGTAAAGATAGTAAATTTAAACTCATTAATGTTTAAAATAAATGTAACATTTCATAAAAGGTGTGTTTCAGAAACTAAGGGCTATAGGTTTATCAGTGTTTTGCTAGTCCAAATTAAATTTAATTCCACATCATGATTCATATACCTTGCAGAAAAAAGTAATATTGTTAAAATGCTTAAAAACATAAAATAATCACTACTACGCTACTACAACCTTAAAGCTTATGGTTATCATTATCATCCCATCTGCATCCAAATGGATAACAAAAGTATTTAATACCAAATAAATCAATACATTTTAAATATTGGTACTGTAATGTATGGCAAAGGGCCTAAATAGCACTAAACTAAACAATTTTCTTACAAATAGACATTTAGAGCATCTTTTAAAAAATATAAACTTTTTTTGCAGCCAATATTGATAACATTTTACTATACCATTAGTGTAATTTTATAGAGATTGATAATATCTAATAAATTATTCAGATCTGTGCACTTAAGGTTTGTACAGATTTCCTTTGCTATATAAAGTGTCTCCTCTAATGCGAAAAGAAATACAGCATAGTATGGGTATTTTTAGTTATATTTAATGTTGCATTTCAAATATGTAAAACGTATGTGATCAACATTATTAAATTCAAATTTCTTAACATCCTGTAACTACTTGATAGGCCGACACAAATCACCAGTGATTTGATGAATACACTTTAATAAGCCTTGCTCTAATTAATTGAGAGGCTGCTATTACTTCTTTGTCCAGTGGCAGCATTGTAAACTGTTAAATGTGTTCCTATTTTCATTGTTAAGCCAGTGTGTTAGTTCATTTTACTTGTGCACATCACTCTTTATTATACCTTCTTCCTTACAAAACATAATGCACCTTAAAATGTGAAAAGAGGTTCTACTTAAAGAGATAAGCTAACGTAATGGGATTTGGCAATACATATAAAGCATATTCTTTCTATAATCAGGTCATTAATTTGGTTTTATATGTTTCTTTGAAACAATATTGTTATTAACTTTAAACAAACTAAACCCAATGTGCTCCAAATACTTTGCAGATTAAACCATTCAAAGTACCTAATGATTATTTTGGAGATGAACTGATTTTTGAAATACATAAGCTTAAGTTTGAAAAAAATTCAGGAACTGATTAATCTTACTGGAAGGTGAGTAGTCAATAAAGTGAGTTTCTTTAAAATTATGACATTTCAGAAGATTTGCTAGTTTTACAGAATTTTTTCCATTTTAATATATTCAAAGTACCATAGGAAATATTTAAAGTACTGTACTAATGATAAAACAATACAATACAATACAATACAATACAATACAATACAATGATACATAATAGGTATAATATGCATAAATAAATTATAAGCTTTATAAAAAAGATCCCAAAATTGATAGGCCAGGTTCAATTAGGTGTGTGTGGAATTAGTTGAAAATTTATAGGAAATCTATATTCTGAAGATCTTTAGGTTAAATGTTGTTAATGACTGTTAACATTGGCTAAATCTAATGTTAGTGAGAATGTATAAACTGAGCAGGTAGTAAAACGCATTGCTAAAAAAAAATTTAGTGAGGGCTATGTGATTTATTATTGCTTGCCTCAAAACTCAACATTATTATTTTGATCACCTAGTCTGGTGGACAAGTTTGATACAAGGTAATTTATAACCATTTCCTAATCAAAGTTGCGATATTACCCCATTAAGAAATTATAACTAGCAAATTGGCAAAGAAAAAGCATTAAACACTTTTCTTGCTTAATTTTTGAGTTGGTTTTCATAAAGGATCCATTTTAAATACAGAGTGAGTAGAAATTCACAGAGAGCAACAGTACCACAGGAAAATGTGGGTAGATTTAAGTCAAAAACACTCTTTGCAGAAAATCCACTCTTCCCATACCTTTTGAGAAAAACTACATAAACGTTAGAAAGAAGTGATATGGTAACACTCTGCCTGACATTTCATAGTCGTCGGTGATTAGACGTTGACACAAATGCGAATTCTGTTTTGTGTAAGCAGCAATGAACAAAAGACATGTATTATACTTGAATATGGCAATGGCTATGGGAGCATCTGAGAGTTGAACCAGACCTATGGCATGGCTTTATGCTGATCATTTCCCTGGAAGACGTTAATGTTTGGGGCTGGCATTGCTGAGGATGTGCTTGTGCCCCCACCCCATATTTGATACTAGATTGTTTGGATTCCCACAGATACTGTATGTGCCTTGACACGGTTTTACCTGAACTGCTAGAGGACATCCCATTGTTTGTGCGACAGAGGATGGTATCAGTGTGACGATGCCCTCGCACACTATGGGGCACAAGTGCGGTGACTACTTAATGAAGTCCACCCCAACCAGTGAATCGGGCGTGGAGGACCGGTGGAATGGTCACCAAAGCCAAAGCCTCACACTACTCAATTTTTCCTTGTGGGGTCACCTCAAAACATTGGTGTACCCACCTGAAGAACCACTGTAGTAGCCAAGGGAGAATGTAGCACGAATCTATGCGGTTGTTATAACAGTTGATGTCGACATGCTTCACCGCATGCACACCAAATGCATATCCCTGCAAGGATCAACCTTCTACCACCTACTGTGAACTAACATATACATTTGATATAAGTTTCAGGAAAGTGTTCCCTCCCCCAAACTTTAATGTCATTTTTCTCGAAAGGTATAGGAAAAACAATTTTTTTGATAAGAGAAATTTCGACTTATATTTACCCACCTAATCATGTGGTATTGTCCGTATGTACAATTTACTACTCACAATGTATAGTGGTTCAATCTGGGACTTTTGTATATATTACTCACATGCTAGTTAGAAAACACAAATCGATGTAATTAAGTAGAAAAATGATCTTAGAATAATTTAATACTGCTTTATTTAATGAGATTTTTATTTTTAATGGCAATATAATATATGCATGCAATATGTTTTAATGTGATTGTTTCTTGAAATAGAAATATGTTTATGTCATTAAGCATTAATGATAATTACATGTAAGGACTTATAATAAACACAACATACAGTGTAGGAATAACTTTATATATTCCTTCATTAAACTTACAAACTTAAAATTTTTTGCCATAGTTACAATTATAAAACTATGTTTGGTGATGAGGCTCAATGGGTAGGTGGGCTTTATTCACTCAATTTTCACCTTATTAGTTTATCTTTACTTATTTTTCTCAATTATAAAACTATGTAATTTACCTATACACTAGCATATCTAGAAGCTTGTAGGATGGTAAGAAAACTAACACCCCATATGGCACCTTATTACACACTTCAAGGACAAGTTGCCCCAACTCATCCTGGAACTCGTAAGTGTTTACATTCTTAAATCGAGCATTTAGTATCTTACTGTTTGGTCCACAAGGTACAGTGCCAACCCACAACTGCAAAATAAAATGGTTAATAGTAAATTGATTATACTCAAAAGTACACTTCATTTACCCTGAAAGCTAGTGGTCTTACCTTGATGGTATATACTATGGCCCTATCTCATAAGTCATGCCATGGTGAACTAATGTAAGGTAAGCGAAGGGTACAGATAGATGAGCAAATATTACATGAAACGGCATGGTTGGCATGTGATACTTTTAAATAACTTCCATGATTTTTTTTGACTTTATATTATGAACTTAACTTAAATTAAGAGACAGAATTAGTGTTAGATTAATCTACTTTGTACACCCCTAGTGGAATAAATTAATTCCTTCTAACTGTGATCCAAAAGTGAATTAAATAATCCCAACTAGCTAGCTACAGTCATGTCATTCTTTTAAAAATTTACTACTTTTTCATACACAACAAATAAGAATTACCAACATGATATAACTAAACAACTAGAAGTTGAGATTAAATTAACTATCAAGAGATATCTAACACATTATTCAAAACATTAAAAAATCACAAACCAAACATAATGCTGAAATTCCAAAATCTGAAATCCTATATAAAACACAAATAATAATTTTTTGCACATATGGTTTGCACTATTTGTTAATGTATTAAAATTTATAACCCATCAGACAGTGTAGAAACATTTTACATTAATATAAAGTAAGGAATAGTTAAGGAAGCCAACCTGAAAGAATAGTAAGGTTAGAGCTAGATGGGGAAAACCACTCCTCTCTTGATTTATTCTTTCACTTTTCACACTTCCAACTTCTTTACATTTTCGGTGTGAAAATGTGAAAATTAAAAGAAAAATTGAAGAGAGATATGTGTTTGTCCGTACCGAGACCTAGCCACACTTGCAGGTTTGCTTCCTTAGTTATCACATACTTTACATTAATGTACAGTGTTTCTACACTGTCTGATGTGTTATAATTTATAAATTATTAATACACTGGCAAATAGTACAAAGGATAAAACTTGCACCAAAGTTTACACATATTTTAATAAAATGCATATAGCCTGAGCAGGTAATGGGGCAAAATGACATTCTTTTTATCTAAAAGATATTAAAAACTAGATTTGACTCTTAAAACAAACAATGCTAAGTTAAATTGTTTGAAAATATCAATAATAAAACTAATTTTGTAGGCTAATATATAATTTATTACATGTATAAATTTATTGTGAAAATTAATGCATTGTTTTTTAAGTGTTCTAATTTATTGCAAGGTTTTTAAACATTTTTAAATATCAGGAATTGAAATAAGTACATTGTAAACAATAGTAAATCATAGTTTACATAGGATATTTAAGGACAAAAGAATTATGCTTGTTATAAACAATATACCTGAGATGAACTTAGGACATGATTTGCTTCAAGTTGAATTGGGAAATCTGTGCCAAGTTCAGACTTAAATGTGTCAATAGGTGTTAATGTTCCTGAAGTAAGAATTATACAGCGGACATTTTTTGCTAGTTCCTGAAACACAATGGCTGGGTTCTGACACCACCAATTAAATACATAGCGCCATTCAAATTGGTTTGATGAGTTTCTCTTCTTTTCATTCTGTGAAACAACAGTTCGAATATAGTAAAATAAAACATTACAGTAACTTCATTAATATTCAAATAATCAGTTAGATTAAAACAGAATATTCTTACCCATAGCTTACAAGATTTTAAATATAGATTACAAAAGAAAAATAAGTCTACAATGTGCTACAAGGATAAAATGTGGGATTTAGGTATAAGATTAATGATGACAGTGTATTTTATTAGTTTGTTAAAATCTCCAAATGTATGGGTTGCCATACAATGTTTCACATAAATAGCAATAAACAACTAGGTTATACAGAAATCTAAAATATTAATATTTGTATAGGTGAACATAATTCTCAGATATAGTTAAAGTGAAAAAAGGCCTAGTAACAGATTAAGATTACAAGCTACCATTTTATAGATAGTTTTGTAGTAAATGATTTAAATGTTGAAAAGCATTAGCTTACCACTTTGTTAGTTGAGCTAAGAGTTTGAATTAATGTAACTCTGTAGTCATCGCAGTTTGCCATGGAATTCCTGTACATGAAGTTGAGAACAAGACATAAGCGTTCAAGTATGTTGAAAGATGAAGCTGACATTAGATGTACAATCATATTTTTGTTTCGTTGGTTAAGTTTTATAGTTGCATCTTTGTTAGTCTCAACCAAATCCTATAAAACATTATTAAAGGTATATATTTGTGTAAGTATGATATTAAATTGGTTTTATTTTTTTCAAAAACTAAGTATTTTACAATTTTATTGAGTAAATCTGCTTTAAGTTTAAATAAATAAAAAGACATTGTCAGCCAAATTTTACCACTTTGTTAAAATAATAAATATTATTTTTTAGGGATGGGG
>CABFWB010007224.1:0-26543 GCA_902151455.1 Timema bartmani | reverse complement strand
TCAAAATCTCGAGTTCGATTTTTTTGACGATCACCATACTTTCTCTACCTGTAAGATAGAGAGAAAGTAAAAATAGGGATGTATAAACTTGCTTTTACCAAGCATTGCTATATTTAAATAAATAGACTAAGGATCAGAAATAAAAATTGTTGAGAAAATATAATTGCATATACGTGTAGGTAAGTAAATAAGAAAACATATAGGAAAACACACATCTGTACACCCAGCCAAAATTCTAATCCTGTCCTTAGTGTTACATTGAAACCATGCCAAATTATATCAAAGTATTTGTCCACGTGCCCACAGATGTGGGTTATCAAGTAGCCTTGTGGTCGCATCTAGGAGAAGTCTGATCTGCTAAAAATGTAGACAAGAAAAGTTAATCTTACTGAGTTTAATCACGCAGGGCATAACATATCTAATACACGCATTAATGTGTACGAGACTTAGGTGCTTATGTAGGGAACGTGAGAAAGGCCAGTGTTTTTCCCGTTTTTATATCAAAACACTTTTATAGCCAAAATAGATAAAATATTGCTTCAGTAGAAACATTGAGTTTAGTTTTCTTCACATCGTGAGATCAACAGTTGTTGAATTTCTGTCTTGAGTATGGCGGCATTAGATGAGAAAAATTTTAAAAGAAGATTAAAAGTTGTCTTTAAGTTCCAGAACAACCTTGACAGATATTCAATAAATATTGAGGTCACTATGTGAACAAAATTAAAATATAGGTTTGTATTGAATTAATATTTATTTATTTTGATCTAATAATGTTTTTCCATAAAAAGTTCAAAAATACTGACTTTTCTTTGTGTCCCTTACATCTCCTACTTAAAATGCCAAGTTCATCTAGTTTAGTTTACCCGTTTAAGTAAGATAGGTTGTTATAATCTCTATCGGAAGTACTGAATGTGTACTTTATAAATGGTTTCCCAATCTCTCTCCACGTAAATACCGGTCTTTAAATTCTACCTCTCTCATCCTACTCCCTTTTTACTTTATCTCGAAATATTTGAAAGAAGTTAGGCCTACTGTGATCGTAAAAAAAATCCTACTTGAGATTTTGATAAATGTTGACGTTTCATGACCCCCTGAAACCAAAAAAAGTAGTTTTTGCTATACCATCTGTCTGTCCATCTGTCTGTACATCAGGTTAGAGCCAAAACTATTTTACCGATTGGGCTAAAACTTTATATCTGGGGCTTTCATAAGGTCTCCCCCAGTTTTTTTTTTAAATATTAGACATTAAACCCTAAAATTGAGGGTATTTTATTGAAGTGCAAAAAGAGAAAAAATCGATTTTCTCAAAATTATCAAAAACAATTTTGATTACATTTTATATATATACACTGTTTATTAATATAAACACGATGATGATTCTCATTTTCTTATGAAACTGACTTTGAGGGTACTTTACGTAAGGGAAGTTTTAGTAATTTCATAATTTCTACGCACCTATTTGAGATATGAAATAGCTAATTGTAAAGTTGTGGTACTATTAAGGATATATATTATATATATCCATTTTATTTGAAATATATATATATATACATTTTATTTGAAATATATTAATATAGAACCAATAGTTTCTGAGCTATAAGCAAATACACCTTTTAATTCAAGTCTTTGAAAATAAATTTGATTTTTATGCTCTATGGTGGACAAATATATTTATTCTCTTTTCTCAATTTTTCTCTAAGAATGTACCTAGTTCCTAAGTAACAATGTATATTATTTCATTTATGATCTTTGGTGTAGTGTTTCTAGAATTGCATAGACCTATTATTTCGTCTCACAAATCCCGCCAGCGCTTAATAAATGTCAACGTATTTTAAGATAAACGCGAGAGAAAGTCTGTGCGTAGTGCCGTACCATTTATTATAGTTAAACGTGTCTTGTCTAGATGGGTGGCAAGACATAAAGCAAATACTAAAAAACACACTATGTTGATTTATAATAGTAGTTCTATGGCTGGTAATAGATGTAAGAAAAGGTGACCTGGTGGTCTAGGGGTAGGGTGTCGGACTTCTGTGCTGAGGTTCCGGGGTTCAAACCTCGGTCCCGGCACAGATTTATCTGATAACCGAACCCTTCCTTCACCTCTGATAAGACGTGTATTAATCACAACTTGTAAATGTGAGGAATGCTAGGCCTCCGCCGTGGTTCAGATTCCACGTTAAACTGTAGGTCCTCCGTTTCATCTCACTAATCACCCTACCATTGCACATTAGCGTAAGTGCGTATAACCCGAACGGGTAGTAAGACGTGGTGCTAATAATAATAATAGATATAAGGAATATCTACTATAGTAGGAAAGTATATTATTAATTGTTGCCAAGTGCAACTATGCAAGATGTAATATTTCTGAGGTATGGGTTGATCAAATTAGTAAACATCTGGTTTGTACTAGTTTGTAGGAAAATTCTACTCTTGTCAAACAGTACAAGCAGAAGTTGAGCTGGCCAAGTTCAACCCAGCAGGAGGGAATATACGAGCTGAAGAAGTAGAGTCCTGTTGGTCCTTCCAGCCGACAAAGTGAGAATTAACTAGCACGGAGGCAATGGAGAGGAAACAAACGACCTAGCTGGATCCAAGAGATAGCATTGCTGGAGAGGAAATCAGAGAAAACATATTGAAGCAAATTTTCAAAAGAGAAAAAATTAATTTCTTTCAATACAGATAAACTTTTTTTTTAATCTGGAGCAATCAGCATTAAAATTCAATGTCAAAGTTACAAGCCCTTAATAAAAATCATAAAGTTAAAGGAATTTGATACATTACCTAACCAAATTATTTCTCAATCAGATATCCTGACCAAATCAAGTATGTTTGAGATATATTAAATTATAATGTATAAAGGATAAGATATAACAATTATTTACACAATTGATTTAAGATATCGAATTATTTTTTATCATTTAAACCACCTGTTCACTATTTATTAATATACTTTTTTTCTAAAATAAACCTTGTTTTGTACTTTTATAATGTGTTTATTACAAGATTTATTGGTGTTTTAATGATTTATTCACAAAACATAAATAGATACGTTAAAAATGTGTTTATGACAGTGAAAGTGTTAAGGAAGGTAACCAACAATTCTTATTTCAGAACAAAATTTTGTTTATCAAGAGAGTACAATTAATTTTACAACAAGAGAAAATAGAATCAATTTAAGACACACATACAGCTTTAAGATAAATCAACCGATTTTACTACCAACATTTTTTAACTACATCAGTGGTCACATTCACTGAATCATCATTCTCGTTTTGTTCAAGTTGCTGGTGCAAATAACTGGTTGGGTGCATTGAGTTGATTTTTCCCTTGATAGTTTTCCACTATTCTTTCAAATAAATGCGTTTACAATTGCTCTAAATCATACCTTTCTCATTCCAAACCCAATTAGTTTAAATATATAGGTAGACTGGAAGGATTAATAGGTCGTGGAGTACCTGAATATACAGGAACATAAGACATCTGACCTTAGAGGGCTCTAGTACAATATTCCAAATACATTTTACCTCACCTGTATTTGTACTACGATGGTTTTAAATTTTAGCCCGATGGGTACTTAAAATAAAATTTCTCAAAACATTTTGGAAATGTTCAAATAACAATGTCCAAGCTAACAGAGTAACAGTAATGGCTGTGAACATTATGATGTGGAAGAATGTCCCTTTCAATGTAAATTGTCAGTTCATTTCTGAAAGGTATCAATGCATAGTCAAACTAAAACCTTTATCAATATGTTTTTTTTAAGAACATGAATGGTATAGCCATCGAAGATAGGCTCTTTACATATGGGTTTTTAGTTTCATCTTAATCTAAAATACTCATGGTATAATTAAATAATTTGATGAAAAAAGCCTTTCAAATTTTAAATCTATTCAAAATGAATGGAACAATTGTCTTTCAATAATATATACAAGCTTATTAATAAACTCTTTATATAAATTTTCCAGGAAATGCTTTTTGATTTCTTATCTTCGCTTATTCCTACAATGCCTCCAATCTTTGGTGACACTTCTGTTCAACACCACCAATCTGGACCTAGACTCGCAAACTTGCCCTCCAAGGGCTAGTCTCTGGCGTTTCTCCGTCTGTCAGCTGATTGATAGTGTAATGATGGCGAAGGAGGAGTGCATGAGGGAGTGATGACCCTGTAGGGGGACATTACACCCCTTCCAAAGCAACCTCTGGCCCACTTCACCCCTCCTGACCTTGCTCAGTGTTTATCGACCTTCTGGTCCTTACTGACCCCTCGTCACTCACTTGGGGAGGAAGGAGAAGTCCACTTCCGTCCGCCTTTTTCTTACTCCTACCTTGTTTAGCACAACTCTCGCGTTGACCTTGTTTAGCACAACTCTCGCGTTGATTGCCAGAAATTATGTAGGATGTAATGATGTAGAATATGTGATGTTGAATATCCTCACACTCCTTTTTTTCCCAAGATGCCAGAACTATTTCTTGTATCATCATTTGTCTTTGCTATCCAGATTCCAGATGAATAATTCGGGAAAACATTTCTAAATATAATTTTCTTCTTCTATTTGTAGCCACTGATAGTAGGTAAATGACAACCAATGTCTCTAAACTAGTTTTAGTAACATAAACTCAACAACTCTTCCTAAGCATTATTGTGGCTCTGTAGCCGTGAGGTTAACTACTCTCAGAGATGTATGTATATATTATATTGAGGATTTTACTGACGTTTCCACGCAATTGGGAAATATCTATGCATTAATGCACTTTGTTTAGCTATATCTGAACCACTCATGTATCCCTTGAATTCTTATAACAATAACTTTACATTTCTTTCCAACCAAGAATTGAACTAGAGTCTCCCATAGGTAGGTAGTGGAGTAGCGTCTAAAGCTCAGTGCCACAAAGCTCTAAAACACGTCTAAGAAGGGTCTGATGTTTAAAATATGCTACTAGTGTATTAGTTCATCCTCATGAACAGATTAAACTATTTAACTCTGAATTTTTATTTTTAGTCATATATTTGCTAAACAAAACGCTAGTTAATAAGTCAGGTGCTAAGCTAGCAACACATTAAAATACATAATCATAAAATATCTAGAACGTTACCCATAATGTATGGTATTTAATAAAATGTGCTAAAAGAATTTAGCTTAATTATTTTAACTTATAGAATAAATCAAAAGCTCTTTTTTGATAATCTTATAAATATTATTGTGTTTAACACTTTTCCCTATAAATTAAAGTAAAATGCCCATAACATTTGAAACCATGAGAATTTAAAAGAGATGCATTAGTCATACATTCCCCCTTAATAAAACAAAACATATATTTACTTAGCTAACAAAAATTATGTATATCACTATCTAACAGTATTGCAATTGTTTTACCATTTTTATCGAAAACCATAGAAAGTGTCTTTGCCACTCACACCACTATTTCGCATGAGTTTTTAAAACTCAATCTAGGTTAACCGATATACGTAGTTATAACAAAAAGAACCAAAAAATATGAAAAAGAACAAGTTTAAATGATATCATATTGTGTGCAATCCAATGTATATTACACAGATCTCTTACAACTTGTTGGGTGAATCAATAGCTCCTTAAAACCAAAGCAGAGTTTTAGAGGGGTATCTAAAAGCAAACTTGGTTTATCTTCTTTAGTATTTTATCCTCACCAAACCTTCAGAAGTTCTGAGATGTCTAATATATTGTGCAACCAAATGTACAACTTACGATAAAGATATTGGTTCTAGGAGAGGCTAGAGATTGGAAGTGGTACCCCTAACTAACTTTGTTACTCATCTTCCTGTAGGCTATTTTTAAATTTGTTAAGGTATTTTAAGGTAAGAATTTCCTTATTTATTACGCTCTGTCATGTACCACAAGAAAGTGTCGAAGCTTCCCAAGAAAATGTAGAATAGTTCTTCCTCTTCTTTAGTTTGTCTTTTCTCTCTACCAAGTTCATCAAGATTTTAGAGTATTCTCATTTCTTATACACTCGAGTGTACAACTTGTAATAAGAATCAAGTGTTGAAGCTTCCTAAGACAAGGTAGCGAGGTTGGGAGTAGTACCCTTAACAAAGTTGGTTTCTCCTCTTCTGTCGTTTGTCTTTTCTCCTTGGCAAGATCGTCGGAAGGCCTGGGGCCTCTCACTGTTGAGACAAGTTCAATTATTGGATTAATTGCACGGGCGGCGCTCAAAGACAAGTCTAGAAGTGAGGGGGGAGGGGGAAAGAGGACGTAAATGAGACCCATGCGCCCGCACGGGTCGACAAGGGGGTTTGCCCTATAACCCCCTCTCTCTCTCTCCCTTCTGAAACACAATTACATCCGAGAGGAGAGGGGTGTTTCTTGTTGTGGTGACTTGAGGAGAAGATTCGACTTGCCAGAAGCTGCTGGTGAACTTCTTAAGGAATACTGGAGGGATGATTTCCTTGTGAATGCGTTCAGTTTCAACATCTAGATAACTTAATATATTAAGTGCGTTTCATTTAATAGCTGTAAAATCAATATCCATAAGATTAAAATAATTATAAATTACGTATCAACGTTAGGATACAGTTAACCTTTGGCTACACTACAATTACCAATTATCTGTCTTACATAGATATTTACAGTATCTTATTCTGTAAACAACTATAATTTATAGTATTTTTTAATCTATATTTGGTAAAAGATTGCAAGTATATATTATTTGGAATGCCGTAGTCGTAAAAAAGTTGTCTCTACATTCTTCTAGCTTTTGATAGTTTCCATTATAAAATGTACCTTGAAATTTCTTCGCCTGGTCCCCATTAGAGACTCGCAAATGGAAAGAGGTTTATTTGCTTTCACATTTAATCATTTCTTTCCCTTTGCATTGATAAATATTTATTGTTTATTTCCAACTCTCATGAAGCATTTCCTTCTCAACTAACTTAGATTTTATAATTTTCATTAATTTTACTAGGTTCAACTTTAAACTTTTATTTAGGTTGATAACGCTAAGGTTTAAGTTCATATCGGTGCGTATACCCATGGCACTAATCACTAAATTGTCACAATAACTTGTCACACTATACTTTTATGCTTACTGCTCTGCTGAAAGAATGTAGTCCCCGACAGTACCTTTCAGCAATACGCTTCGCAGAAATAATGTATTCCCTTACAATACATTTTTTTTAAAAACACTCTGCAGAAGGAATGTAGCCCCTGACTTTACATCTTAACAACCCTCTCTGTTAAAAGAGAATGTATGGTAGTTCCCAACTGTATATTTTAAAAACCATATCTAAATAAATAGAATGTAGTCCCCACAGCACCTCTCAGCAACTCGCTTTGCAGAAAGGTTGTAGTCCCCGACAATACCTTTCAGCAACGCGCTCTGCAGAAAGAAAATTTAGTCTCCAAATATTCCTCTCAGCAATCTACTATGCAGAAAAACTGCAATCCCTTACAGTACCTCTCACCAATCCGCTCTGCAGAAAAAAATATGTAGTCCCCAATAGTACATTTCAACAACCACTCTTTGGAAGGAAAAGGTAGCCCCCGACTCTACATCTTAACAACCCTTTCTGCTGAAAGAGCATGTAGTCTCCGACAGCACCTCTCAACAACAAGCTTTGCAGAAAGAATGTAGTCCTCGATAGTACCCCTAAGCAACCCACTCTGGAGAAATATTATGTTGATCCCGACTATACCTCTCAGAAACCCAATCTGAAAAAAGAGAATGTTATTCCCAAAACTACTTCTTAGCAGCCCACTCTGTGTAGATATATTGTTGTTCCCGACATACCGCTCAGCAACGCACTCTTCAAAAAGAAAATATTGTTCCTAGCTGTACCTCTCAGCAACCCGCTTTGTGTAAATATATTGTTGTTCCCGACTACACCTCTCAGAAACCCACTCTGAAAAAACTTATTCTTGTTCCTGACTGTACTTCTCAGCAGCCCGCTCTGGATAAACATGTCTATACCCAACTGTACTTCTCAGCATCCAGCTCTGCAAAAGAGAATTTTTGTCCCAACTCTACTTTAAAGCATTTGGCTCTGCAGAAAGAGAATGCTGCTCTCGGCTGTACCTCTAAGCATCCGGCTGTATAGAAAGGGAATGTAATCTCTGACTGTACCTCTAAGCAACTGGCTATGCAGAAAAGGAATATAGTCTCCGAGTGTACCTCTAAGCATTTAACTCTACAGAAAGAGAATGTTGTTCTAGACTGTACTTCTAAGCATCCGGCTGTGCAGAAAGAGAATGTAGTCTCCGACTGTACCTCTAAGCATTTAACTCTGCGGAAAGAGAATGTTGTTATCGACTGTACCTCTAGGCATCCAGCTCTTCAGAAAGGGAATGTAGTCTCCGACTGTACCTCTAAGCATCTGGCTATGCAGAAAAGGAATGTAGTCTCCGAGTGTACCTCTAAGCATTTAAATCTGCAGAAAGAGAATGTTGTTACCGACTGTACCTCTAAGCATCCAGCTCTTCAGAAAGGGAATGTAGTCTCCGACTGTACCTCCAAGCATTTGACTCTGCAGAAAGAGAATGTTGTTCTAGACTGTACCTCTAAGCATCCGGCTGTTCAGAAAGGGAATGTAATCTTCGACTGTACCTCTAAGCATCTGGCTATGCAGAAAAGGAATGTAGTCTCCGAGTGTACCTCTAAGCATTTAGCTCTGCAGAAAGATAATGTTGTTCTAGACTGTACTTCTAAGCATCCGGCTGTGCAGAAAGAGAATGTAATCTCCGACTGTACCTCTAAGCATTTAACTCTGCAGAAAGAGAATGTTGTTACCGACTGTACCTTTAAACATCCAGCTCTTCAGAAAGGGAATGTAGTCTCCAACTGTACCTCTAAGCATTTGAATCTGCAGAAAGAGAATGTTGTTCTAGACTGTACCTCTAACCATCCGGCTGTGCAGAAAGAGAATGTAGTCTCCGACTGTACCTCTAAGCATTTAACTCTGCAGAAAGAGAATATTGTTCTATACTGTACCTCTAAGCATCCGGCTGTGCAGAAAGAGAATGTAGTCTCCGACTGTACCTCTAAGCATCCCACACCCGATACCACCAGACGATGAAGAACCACGCGATGCCCTAAGCTGACCGGTTGTCAAGAGTTAGAGAGAGAGGTTATGTAGGCCTATGTGACACTCAAGTAGACGTGATTTCGTGTATTTTTCCGTGACAACACGTGATCAAGGGAGGAGGGGTGAACATCGTGACTTGAACCTTGTCTTCCAATCATCGTCATCAGCAGCACTCTCCGTCATCGTTTCAGCTCGCTCGAGGAGTTCACAGCTGGGAGAACATTTACGATAGACGAGTGGTTTTTGTTTAGGATAAAATAAAAATAATAAAAGAGATTTTTGTTGTGTGGCTGAAATTCATGCGAACTGAACGGTTAATTACTATGTTCAATTTGACGGATTTTATAAAAAAAATAAAAGGAGTCAAGTAACAGAAACTAAATATCGGAATTGCAACAAAATTTTAATGGCATTTCTAAAAACAATTTTTCTTGTTTTAGACAATTATTTATAGGGCTTGCTCATTTATACAAATTTTTTCTTCACACAAACAATTTCAGACATTTTACAACCTTGCTAAAATTCAAACTTATAAAATAAGTGATTGGATATATTAGGTAGCAAATTAATTGATAAGAATAAACTTGGTATTTTAACTCCACCGTGGTTAAGGGGTAAATGACCTTTCCCTTTTTAAGTTTCAAAGCTAATTTTGCTTGGACCCTCTTCGGAAAATATAAATGGTGGTATCTTAATATCCGTCCGGACTATAAACAATACACATATTAATTATTGTAATATCCGCTTTAGTGGCCACATGGTTTAAGCCGTCACTCTCACAATAGGCTAAACTGCCACTGATAGAGAGATCATCCCAGTTGGATGTACTGAGGGTGGCTTTTCTAAGTGGTTTCCCACTTTCTATCCATGCAAATGCAGGTAAACTTCCTCTGAGTTCAACCTTTCTCATACCTAGCCTACTAGCGTAATTAATATATAGTTGTATAGCCCAAACAGTTAGTAAAACGTGGTAATAATTATGTATGTATATATTTTAATATGGTTGGAATTAAAAAATATATGTACATATTTTATTATGGTTGGAATTAAAGAGGTAAAATTTAAAATATGTTTAATATAAGTTTTTAAAGGACATTGTGAAACAATTAAAGAAAGAACACTCTTAGTATATAAAACTCGGTGGGACTCGAACCCCGATCTTTCCGTCACGAACAAACAAGACTAGGTATATGATTATTACATATAGTCCATGGGACCACCAATGCGAATTGGTTATTCATTGGCTTGTGATATTTAAAAAAATCACATAATTGTAGCTGACGATTTCCGCTAAGTCCATCATAGACTCTGCCTTAAAATATGAGTGAAGAATGACCCTATGCACGGGACGAATCCTGGATAGCTCAGTGATTAGAGCATTGACGTACTAAGCCAAAGGTCCCGGCTTCGATGCCAGTGTCAAGGTGTCATTTTTGATTTTTCAGAATATGATATCACAATATTAGTTTAAATGTACTGAAACCTATTTTCTTAATTTGTATTAGCTATGTGCTGTTGCTTATTGTATTCCAACTTAGTAAACATTTTCTGCCTTTTAATTGGAGAATATCTCTATTTGTCTGAATATGTATCCATGTAAATGCTATATCAAATCACATAAAGATGTTGAGCGTTACCTAGGTGAAGGTTTTATTTGTTTAATAATCACGATCTACCTATTATTGTGTGAATTAAAAGTTTCTCTTTGGATTTAGGACTAAAATGACGGAAAAAGATAATATACTTTCATTGCTTGTTGATATTGCCAAACCACTGCTCGCCAAGGAAACTTATATATAAGATTTATACATTAAAAGTTAATATATTTGAATTATTACTAATTTAAAATGCAAATGTAACCACAATTAATTGATTTTTTACGCTACTTTTCTCACTGATGAGATAGCGTGATGGTTGGTATATAGAGTACCCATTATTCTTAAAGATAAGGAGTAGAACAGAAGTGACCTCATCTCAATATGATGAGTAATTTTTGAAATTACTGGAAACAAATGGAATGAAATCAAACTCACGGTCAAATTTACAGTTTTACTTTATTATATGTATAGATGTTTAAATCACTAAGGATTTATTTGTAGATAAAAATACATGCTTAATATTAATTTCTAAATATTTTTCTAATTGTGTATAATGTGTTTAAATTAGGTAAGATGGATCTTTTTCTTTATAAAAATTAAATATGAATTATTTTTATTACTATTAACATTTTTTAGTTTTTTCTATTATATGAAGTTGAATAAATATGTTTTTATAAGAGGTGAGAATTTTGGAAAAATATTGAAAGAGGAAATGTTTAAGATTCAAGATCTAAATCTAACAATCTATATTTAAACTTAAAAATCGGAATCAAGAAAAAGGGGTGTCGTTAAATCTCTAACTTTTAGTTTCCACTATAAATCAAACCCTGAACATTGAGTACAAAACACATATATTCTACCAACTAATATAATGCGGAGAGCTATCACTTTTGATCGCGATAGGAATAAAACCTCAACCCCACTAGTTATAACAATGCATATTTGCTGTTTGACCATCAATGATGATGTTTAAATGGTTGTATTTTATTTTGTGCACCCCGTTTGGCCTTTTCTCATGTTTATATTAATGGTTGGTAATGAGGAGGGTTCAATTTAAAGGAAATGTCCCCGTATTTTCTTGGAAGGAGCTTGGGAAAGCATTTGTGAAATAAAACAGTACATCCGACCAGGATCTCATCATTGGCCATCCAGTAAATTGCGATAACGACGCTTTAGACAATTAGACCACCAAAGCGGATGGCTAAATCGGTTCTTTGTTCCCTTGTTCCTCTACCGTTACCGTCACATATATCCCTCTTCACCCCAGTAGAGTCCAAGTATGTTTTGTGTGGCCGTCGTGTGATCGTTTCTTCACACAGCCCGCACCTTGACTGTGGACGTTACAAGAAGGTTATCATTAGAGGATTTACCACATAATATCCCGTGGAAGTATAGAGAGAGCTAGCTCGCCTCAAAAAGACATTCCTCGGAACACACCAACCTCTCAAAAGCCGGGAGTATGTTAATATTGAAATAATAGAGTGGAGCTTACAAGTGTACACGCTGGAAAATTAAAATGTCACCCCAATACGATTGTTCTTGTTCTTAAAATATTTCTGAAATTATCTAGATTCTTCTTCTCATCCAGAGATTTTGATTCTAAATATTTTAAATCGTACATATCAAAAAATTACTTAATATGATAGGCCTAATATAAAATTTTGTATAAATTTCCGAAATGGTTTTACTAATCAGTGTTAACGATAGCTCACCATTTCATTCTTTCATTTTTATTTAATGTTTGGTAAATAATAGAAGAGTTATTTATCTAGTAGGCTTACAATACAAATTATATTATTAATAATTAATTTTATTCGTTTCTTTTGAACCTTCCAACATCAAACACTTGCTAAATTGTATGCCACATTTAAAAAAATCTCAAAAATCTCAATTCCAAAATCTTCCCTTATTTTTATAATTTCCAAGAATGTCCAAAGCAGGGAAATATTTTGAAATTAGAGAGTACAGTATAATCCATCAAAAGCTTTTTTTTGACTTTTCATAACCTTATAAGATCTACTTCTATGAGTTTATTTGTCATGAGATACTTGAAAAAGGGTGTCAATTTAAACAGATGAAATTTAAATATAATTTTGAAAAATCCGTCATCATTAAGCTACCCTTCAATCCTTCAATTAAGTTTTGCCCAAAAACCCGTTATATGGTGTTATTTGTCATGTCCAAACAAACAAATCCCTGATATGTATTTTAAACAAAATCATTTAAGACATTTTCGATAAATTTGTAATTCAAAAAAACACTCATCAGTAAGCTACCCTTAATTGAAGGGTTTGTGTAAGGGAAAACATATGTTTGTGGTAACAGTGCTATAGTATCTAAATATAAAATTTAAAGAAAATCCATCAACCTGTTTTGTATCCATGGCCAGGGACTGACTCTGACAGACAGACAGAAAGGCAGACATGTGGTTATAAAGAATTTAAAAATCCACTTTTTAAGGTTCGTGTACATATAAAACGTAAAAATTTGTCATAATTTCAAGATAGAATTTTCTCTCGATCAGAATACTGTTTCTTGAAATGATACAGTAAAAACTACTCGCCTCGGTGGCTGCATGATACAACACATTACTCTTGCAGTAGACTATACTGCTGATTTCGGGGTGATTGAGGCTCTTATCTCAGTCGGGTGTACTGAAGGTGGTTTTTCCAAAATGGTTTTCCATTCATCCTCCATGAAAATGTGGATACACTTCCTCTAAAGATAACCTTACTTATCCCTAAAACCATTAGCATGATTAGTACATAAGCGTGTAGCCCAAGCGGTAAGTAATACGCTTTGCTAAAAAAATAAATACAATTTTGGAAAAGCTTGCTTAAGTTTGAAGTCTGTGGCTTAGCATAGGATTTATTAAAATTATTAAAATAACTGTGTTTTTGGTTTAAAAGTTTAAGTTTGGAAACTCTGTTAAAAATAAAAGTCAAATACAGTCAAAGTACTTATCCTATCCTGAGTTTCCGTGTGTGACGGATAGGCAACATCTCAAAAGAATAATTTGTAAAAACTTTGTTCAATTTACAGCCAGCACTGATGGCCAAGCAATTTAAAGTGTCAATCTCACAAAAGATTGGATTTATGTTGATAGGGAGATGGGGGCTTGAATCTCATAAGGGTTCACGGGTGATAATTTTCCATGTGAATCATCGCTATCTTACCATACTCTCACTAGGATAATGAAGATGCAATTCCTCCAGACTTCCCTTCTCATCAATGTACCTTTGATTAAGTAGTCAATACCATGGTGTTAAAAAGTAATAAGAATAAAAGATACAGAGCTCCATAAGGACTTTCTCACCCCATTGTTTAAAAGTGGAGATATTTACTCAAAACTCGTAATATATGTGAAAATAAATAATATACACTATAAAACCCGAGCAAAAATTGCGCTATACTTAAGTAAAGCATTTTTTGACTCCTGGTTTTAAATGCTATAATTTTATTTATAAAGAATTAAAGTCCTCATTCGTATATTTGGATCAAAAAATATCAATTTTGGGTCCACAAAGGTCAACACTTCATATTAAAATTTCAATTTCCGTTTGAAATTTTCGACATTTTATTAGAGGTTGCACATCTTATGGTTATCGCATTTGTATTAAATTCCTCATTTATAAATTAAGACCAATAAAAAAGGTAGATATTGACTGTTGAGTCCCTAAGAGGTTAAAGGAAAAAGAAAATCAACTTTTTTGAGAGATTTACTTGTTGACTCACTTTATACCATTAGAGAATTATTAAGTTGAAACTTAAGTAGTATATCTGTACAATTAAAGCTCACAAAATTGTATTAATATATTTGCCAATATCTCATTAGCTATGGTTTTTATAAACATATATTTGAAATAAAATTATTTTATTTTTAATAGTAATACAATTTTGCAATGATAAATTATTTAGTTTCTCAAATAATTGCGGCGATATGAACATTTCCGCTTCTGTAAATTACCCTAAAAATGTAATTTACAGGGGATATTAAAATAGTCATTTTATTTATAATTTTAATTAAACCCTAGATAAGAATTTTAATCAATGTCGTTAGAACCGAATTTGAGAAAATCGATGTTTTCTCTTTTCGCCATTTAATAAATTACTCTTAATTTTAGGGTTAAAAAGACACACAGACAAACGGCATTGCAAAAACAACTTTTTAGGGTTCGGGGTGTTATTAAACGTCGACATCCATCAATATCTCGGGTTTTATTATTCTTTTTTACGCTCGCAACCTTACCTTTACCTTTTAGTATTCTAAAAGTTAAAAAATTATATTTGCGTATAGCTTGAAAATTTTTAGTTTGAAAAATATATGTTTCAAATAAAAGATTTTTTTTTATAAATAGACCTACATATTTGTGATATTAAGTAATTTCATATCTCAAAAATTTACAGAGCTATGATAAAAAATTATAACTTACGATTCAGAAAGGAACCCTTAAAGTCACTTTGACAAAAAAGTGAGAGTAACTATTTTGTTTGTAATATTAATCAATGCTTGAAAATAAAATGTAATTAAAATCGTTAGAGACGATTTTGATAAAATATCTTTTCCCTTTTTACGCCCTTAATGGAAACTACCCTTAATTTTAGGGTTAGATATCCAATTCTAAAAACTCCTCGGGGCAACCCTATGAAAACCCTAGATACAAAGTCTTAGCCCGATCGGTAAAATGGCTTAGGCTCTACTCCAAGGTAGGGACAGAAAGACGGACAAACAAACAGACAGATAGACAGACGCGAGTGCAGAAAACAAATTTTTCGGATTCGGGGGTCATGAAACATTGAAAATCATCAAAACCTCAATTTATATTTTTTTTCTACCTGAAAGTAAAAATACAAATTTATATGCAGAATAAATTATTATTGTTATTATTATGATTATTTTTATTATTTTCTCTTTCGCCATGTTATAGACCCTACTACTCTTTCCGGATATATACATTTTAATAACGCTAGTGGAATAGTTGTGAAAAAGATATACCTTAAACGAAATGTACCTACATTTGACCAGAGGCAGAGTGAAAGAACGATTAGGAAATAAATATCATTTTGTACATCTGACTAGAATAAACCCTCAGCCTCCAAATCAATAGTAAACCAGACTAAGAGCCGAGACTAATTAGCTTATCCGTATGACAACAGTTCACTATTTCAATTGTAATATCTATGCATTTAAGAACGGTTGTCATTCGAATGAACTTAATAGCCCCGGCACTATATTCGCCTCACATTTAGTTCTCACGCCCACAGACGCGGGTAAATAACAAGTAATTTTGTGAACAGTCGATCTCACTCCCTCCATGTTCTTATCTTATTGAGTATAGTCTTACTATTTATTCTTAAATATAAAGCTAAAATATGTCATATAAATTCTTATTTGGATTTTAATTGGATAGTTTCTCTTGGATATCAATTTAGGCCAAAAACAAATCAATAGACCTACTATATTCAGTTGTACATTGTATTAATAGATACTAGCCATGATAAACATGGTCTAACACGTCAGACTCTCAGTGTATGACACATTTTTTAAAATATCACCAAAAGTGATCGATCGATTGCTTAGAATAAAAATTTAAATCCCTTGAAATAAGCTACTAAACGAAAAACCTACTGAGCAGGAACCATATTTAAATGGATGGACAGATTTAAAAGCTATTCAAATACATAGTTTGACCAATGTTAAAATAATATCCTTGCCAAATTTTATTAAATTTGGTAAACGCATTTTTCATTTATAATGGAACAAACAGACCTACAGAATTATTAGTGTGTGTCAACTTGAAACGGATAATCTAGTCAGAAATCCTTATACATAAGTTGTTTGGCCTAGATTTCAAGAATCTCAAGTTCCAAATTTCATTAGAATTGTTCCACGCATTTGAGATGTATTGTGGGAAAAGGACTTGGAAAGACAGTCAGGTGAAATGCCAACAGAAACTCGTTTCGCTCAGTCAACAATGATTTTTCCGGATGATTCCGGCACCTGAAGTGTGTGGGAGACCTGTAGTTGGATCAAAGACACGCCGAGAGTTTTTAGGTGCGCTATGCCCGTAACAATCCCCTCTCCTTCCCGCACAGCTATTAATTTGCAATTTACTGTTTGTCGGCATTTCGGGAAGGTGTTGAAAGTTTGTGTGGTATATAATAGTGGCGGGCTGCCTTGTAAGTCCATCTCTTGTGTGACGATGCTAACCCGTCGTTAACTCGGCCGTTATAGTCCATTACGTCGCTACGACGTGACACGTTAAAAATAACACTAGAACCCGACGTAGACGCACGGTCATGTTGGTCTCACACCGTCAAAGCGGGGGAGATTATTTATTCTAGATACAGAGAAAAAAAGAGAGAGAGAAGGAGAGTAGCCATTAAATGTTTTGAAGGTAACTAAACTTTGGGAAGGGTTGGAAAGGGAAGTGTTGATTGGCCACTGAAATAGGTTTAATTTTCCGGATTGAGCTCATTCTTTCCATCTTAGATTTGTCGAGCTTTTAAGGTGTAAAGGAAGGAAACTAGAGCAGAAATTCTTATTTTTGCAGTGTTTATGGCAAAAAACTTGTTTGGCCAAAATATTTTATTCAGTCGATATATTTAGTTTAATTTTATACAAATATTATTATGTCTCGCTATTGAATATTTGTCTTGAGCAGGCCCTCAATTTTGATGACACGTCATGTATTTTATTGGTTTATCACATACATTGTTCATGGGTTAACTTTGTTCATGATTTGATTCCCTTGTTGTAAAAAATCAGATATTTTAGGTTTTTTGTTTTTGTTTTGGAAATTTTTGAGTCTTTTTAGACATTTTTGGGATAATTTTAGGCATTCAAATTTAAAAAGTATGTTACTATATCAATAGTTTATAAATGGTTAAAATTTTTTAATACACATTTATCGGAATGAGAAGATAATTTATTCGATAAACTTTGTATGCTTTTTGCTTACTTCTGAAACAAATATTAGTTTTGTAAATCAATATTATATTTATCAGAATGCAGTAGTTTAGTTTTATTAAGGGCAATTCATTGCCAATATTTTTTTTTAGCTTATATTTGTAAATAACGTGTTTTATTTAGTCGTGTGCATTTATTATACATTTCTTTGTTCAAATTATTAGATCATTTGTTTAGAAGATTTCAACAATTTTTTAGAATTTTTAAGTCATTTTTAGGTCATAAAAATCCTGGCCCTGTTCATGATCATAATATCATTTAAAAACCAGATTTATTCCGATCTTTATAAAGTATATTTTCAAACCTCAGATAACCATGACAGATATTCAAGAACTGATTATATTACTATGTATACAAACTAAACTAAATGTATCTACCGAAGAAAAACTTTAATTTATTTTGGTAAAAAACTTTTTGATATAAAAATGGTAATAAATACAGTTCTTAGGTCGTTTTTCTTTCCATTCCACCTTTAAATGATGAATGGTGGTTCGGCTGCTCAACCACAAGGGATACTTGTTTAGATTCTTAGTGTACTGACACATTTAAAACCCGTGNCCCTGGCCACATACACAAAGGGTGGTTTTAACCCTGGCCACATACACAAAGGGTGGTTTTAACCCTGGCCACATACACAAAGGGTGGTTTTAACCCTGGCCACATACACAAAGGGTGGTTTTAACCCTGGCCACATACACAAAGGGTGGTTTTAACTATGTGGTTTTCCCCTCTTCCTCCACACAAATGTGAATGCATTTACTCTAAATTATAATTTTTCATCTCTAGCCTATTAGTAAACGCATATAAGCCAAATGGGTAGTTAGATGTGATGAGAAAACTCTAAATACGGGTCCGTCCTTTTATCCAAATAGTAACTATCAAAGCTGGATAAGATGTATTAGGTGTAACCTCTTATGTTATATCACTGTATAATTTGTATGTAATTATATTCTGATCAATTAGAGACACGTTTAATATTTCAAATAAATTAACTGTACCGGTGGTTATGCAAAAAAATACTTTAGTCTCATCTTTGTCTGGTTTTGCGGTGATGGCTATTAAATAAAAATTTCACCCACCTCATGGCTCGTAGGGTCACTCCTGCAATAGATAATACTGCCAAGGATCGATTTTTGAGTCCAAGATGGGTGTATGGAGGGTTTTAATCCTGGCTTCCTACACTACCTACACGCAAGTGAGGTTAAACTGTGTATAAAGATATATTTTCTTTATTCATTCACCTAAAGTGTAATTAATATGAGGTTAACCTTGAAGGAATGTTAAACGTGACACAAAAAAAAAAACGAAATTTGAACATGAATACTTTGAAGACTCAAAGACAAGAAAAATATTTATATATAACTTTATAAGGCTTTAAAAGGCGGATGTTAACATGGTTATTGGGGATTTTTCAAAAGTGAATATTTTACCACAATACTATTTAGCACGTCTTAATTAAGGCTTTAAACTTTCACTTTTTATCATTTTTATATTTATATATGCATGTATACATACAGTTGGCCCTATATATTATGTTTATATATGTACATGTTTAACACAAAGGTGTTTCATCTTGATACATATGAAATATATTTAAAAAATTGAATTCGATTGATGATGAGCTTAAATATGTATTTATTTACCAATAACTATTCTAAACATAATGCAATCACAAACTATGCTATGCAATGTATATGAGATATGTTTATTATTATATACAGGAGTTATTTACGTGTGAGGTTAAACTGTGTATAAAGATATATTTTTTATATTCATTCACCTAAAGTGTAATTAATATGAGCTTAACCTTGAAGGAATGTTAAACGTGACACAAAAAAAAACAACGAAATTTGAACATGAATACTTTGAAGACTCAAAGACAAGAAAAATATTTATATATAACTTTATACGGCTTTAAAAGGCGGATGTTAACATGGTTATTGGGGATTTTTCAAAAGTGAATATTTTAACACAATACTATTTAGCACGTCTTAATTAAGGCTTTAAACTTTAACTTTTTATCATTTTTATATTTATATATGCATGTATACATACATTTGGCCCTATATATTATGTTTATATATGTACATGTTTAACACAAAGGTGTTTCATCTTGATACATATGAAATACATTAAAAAAATTAAATTCGATTGATGATGAGCTTAAATATGTATTTATTTACCAATAACTAATCTAAACATAATGCAATCACAAACTATGCTATGCAATGTATATGAGATATGTTTATTATTATATACAGGAGTTATTTACGTCTTAAGCTTTGGGAGTATAAATCCAGAGGGTATAGTAAAAGTAAATAGACTATCATTTGACTGTATTGAGGATGGAAAACTACAAAGATTGTTTTAAATAACATCAAGCCTTCAGTATGCCTAGTCTGGCATAGAACCTAGGCTGCACGGATATGAGTCATGAGCCCACACCAGTCTAATGCTGGCGTTAAACTTAATTACTGAGGATATGACTTGTACAGTATTTGCTGTTTACAATTTTTTCCAAACAAACCGTCAAAAATATATTTAGTACAAAAATATAAAAGTTACTAAAACTTGATAATAGAGAGTGAAAAGGTATTGTACTTATAAACATAAAAATAAAAAACTCCATGACTTGAGCCCAAGATATAAATAAAATAAACCGATATAAATATAAATGAATATTACATTTTAATTAAAGCTTAAAAATATTACAGGACGATAAAAAGAAACAAAAAATAAAGTAAACATAAAATTAAGAAATATTAAAGTTGTTATGTTAAATACAAACTAGGAATGAAAAGATAGTTAAAAATGCTAGGTCCTAATAATAAAGTTAAATAAATAAAATTAAGATACAAATAAATAGCATAAATATTATATAGTAGGTTCTAAAAAACAATAAATCCTCAAAACTGATATTAATACTGATAAATCATAATGGTTGAGATCTTAATAAGCTACATTCATGAATTTATGTACAAGGAATGTAACTTTGTTATATTAATGAATATAAAATAAAGAAATTAAAAATAGTTATGAAATGTCTTATCCTTGTTGATGAAATTAGTTTTTTGCTCCTTGAAGTAATGTAGAAGCCGACAAGTCTTCTAAATGAAAATAATTATTAAGATGTTTCAGCGAATTATCGCCATCATCAGGTTAAGTAGGGAACCATTAATTTTGGCTTTTTAATAAATTGCTTACAACACAATATATACTGTACAATGCATATTCTTATTGAGATTTTAACGTTGCTACTATACTTAGAATGTTTTCTAAATTAATAGTTCAACTTAGTAATAAATATTGTGCTTTAAAATATATATCGGTAAAATGGACATGAATAAGAAATCAAACTTTGCCTTACTAAGTCATTGGATGATGTATAAAATGTACTCCAAACATGAGCTTTTATATAGTAGAGTTTTAGTAGTAAGAAACATTTAGAAAATACAAATCTTTTTTGCAGTTAAAACTAAAAAAATGTTACCATTTTATTAGTGCAATTTTATAGGTATTGATGGTAGTTATATATAGTGACAGCTTCAAATCACATGACTTGATTTATTAATAAGTAAAGGTAGATATAGTAGTTCTTATAGCTCTCAAATAAGAAACTGTTTATGTAAATTGGACGGTAGTAAGAATCTAGTAGTAGAAAAGTATCAAACAACTACATAAGCTACTAAAACTACTTTCATATTTTCAAAAGTCTATCTTTCCTGATAGTTAATGAAACATATATATCAAATAATATTATCAATAGAGTGAAATATTATCAATGTTGAGAGCAACAATTTTTCTTTCAACTGTTATTCCCAACTGAAGATTATTTATATGTATGAATATTTCCTAGTGTATTTTATTGGTTCTATATCTCTAACGATGTAACAAATGTTTTTGTAAGTGATCTTGTCTAAGAGATAAGAAAGAGAAGGATAATTTTAGTGGTAGCGTAGCCTTATTAGCGTTGAGAGGCCATGGAAAAACCAACCACAGTGGTAGCTCAAATTTAGGAAACCACCCGCAGTACAATCAATCGAGAGTCAAACCTAAAACTCCTCGTCTCATCTATTGATATTCTGACAATTTATATCACATTACCACAAGTGTGCGTGACCTTTTAATTTCACACAACATGCGTAGATTACTTTATGTAAATTATTACCTCACTGTTAGGCTAAGTAGGCATCACCAAAATCTACATAAATAATAAAACTCAAAGGTATATATGTACATTCTTTCTTCTCTTTTTTAGCACCGCTTCTTACTAACGTTCGGGTTATTCTCTTAAGTAGTTACGCTAGTGAGTTAGGAGTTGGTAAGGTTGAATTTAGAAGAAGTGAACCCGTAATTGCATAGAAGAAGAGTGGAAAACCATTTAGGGAGAACCACCCTCAGCTCACCCGACCAAGTTTTGAACCTCGATTTCCCCGTTCTCGGCAGTCTAGCTCAACATGAAATTAGCACGGTAGCTAACCACGCCACCAAGGCGGGTCATCAAATGTGTTTATGTTGCTTATGGTTTAGTTTTAGTGAACTCATAGATTAATGCTAGTAAATCTATAAAATACTCTAAATATACGCTCCGTTTAGGATGGTAATAATGTGCGCTCGCATCATAATATTTGAATACAAAATACTTTTGTAAACATCTTGTGCTGTTATACATTATAATGTCAACTTGTTTTAACTACATTCTCAGGAATGCATATAAAACAGGTCTCAAAACTTTATTTTACCTCTCAGGTAGTAATCATACTATCAAAGTGATGCATTTTTGGCCTAAATTTGAATGAATATATGTGCGTTGAATAATTATGCAAATGACCTAAAAATGGATCTAAAGTGTCGGCTTGAAGGCTTATTGAAGTTGTGATGAGAAATTTGCAATAACAGCTTATTTTTAAATGTTCTTAAATTAAAGTACTTTAGTGCTACATATCTTACTGCCTGGTCAAGCGGTCCGCAAATTAAATTATTTGTAAGATACAGAATGAGAAATATAAATCTTAAAATGGAGTACAAACATTTTGCTAAGGAGAGGGTGTAAAATCTGTCATGGAAAAACTATCAAAGTGCACTTAACGAAGAGTTGAACACCTCATTCTTAGATTTTTAGGATAAAGTTGATCTTATAATTTAATCTAACCAATAAACTTCTTGGTTTTAGGCATTGGAGTGAAAGCATTTATAATATGAATGGATATGCTTCTCTTACTTAAAATTTTAACACTATTACCGTCGTATTAAATCATAACTAATTTGCATTTAAACATCCAACTAAAGATATATAATATTTTACTTTGGGCATTTGATTTTGATAGTGTAGCTTCTTAAGCTATAAATTAGCAGCACTGTTCTCTTTTGTAGCTAAACGAAATTAACATTCACTGTGACTAAATGGAGCAATTTTTCTTGACAAAAAACCTTCCAAATTATAGCATATCGGTACGTAAAATAAAATCTAAGTTTAAGATAAAACTGATATATGTGGAAGTGTATTCTAAATGACAGGGAATCTAACAGTATTCCCGTAACATATAGCCAAGAGGGCTTAGTATTATGGAAAAAGAATAGCTATATAGCGGAACGTGCTTTATATTTTAGTGAATTGACTGTCCTTTATAGGATTTTTACTTTAATGTGGGGTGGAAGGGACGGTGATTTAGTGACAGATTTTTTGCATTTTTTTGTAGCAAAACACTTTTTTGTTCAAAATAAATAAAATATTGTTCCAGTAGAAAAATATAGCTTTCTTTCTTCAGATGGTGATATCAACATTTCTTGAATATCTGTCATAAGCAAAGTGGCATTAGATGAGAATATTTTTAAATGGAGAGAAAATGTTTTAAATAAATTCAAGGACATGCTTGACAGATATTCAAGAACTGTTGATATCACCCTGTGAAGAAAATTAAATTCTATGTTTGTACTGCAGCAATAGTTTATTTATTTTGACCAAATGATTGTTTTGATACAAAAACTGCAAAAATACCGCCCTTAACTCGCCTTCCCTTCCATTCTACCTCAAGATGTTTTTCTGTTGCATTAAATGCCCATTTCATCCCATAGATAGCATACAACTTATGTAGATAATATATCTCAAACCAGGCGTTTCAGTGTGGTCCAGTTCTCTGTATTTTTAATTTAGAAAACAATAGAATTAAGACCATTGAAACTGTTTTTATAATACTTTTTGAAAAAATTATCTTTTTTCCCTCTTTCTCTCTCTCTCGCTCTCTCTCTCTATCGCTTTCTCTCCCTCTTTCTCTCTCTTATCCACACTTAGAGGTCTGAGTGAGGCCAAGCTAACATTTAGTCCGGTCTAGAACTTTCATTCAAATACTTCTACAACGATTATGTTGTGACAATAATAAAATATAAGTCCCCACAAAGCATCTAGCTTCATGAGAATACTTTTATGTTTAAAAAAACTTTCTATTTTATATCCTAGCTCTTTTTTAAAAGTAGATAAATCTAGATGAATTAAGAATGGGTTGTTCCATTTCTCCACTTAAGAACAGTAAACTGTTCAGGTTGTTATAAACTTTGTTCTCGGCTACAGGCTATACACGTCAAAACTATTCTTAATTGTATTTGCTAGCCCCGTATCTCACCACCGGTTTGAAATATACGTGTATAAACTAATTAAGCTAATGTCTTAGGTATGAGGAAGTTTGAATTATACTTGCACTTGCGTGGAGGTAGAGTGGAAAACCATTTAGGAAAACCCCACTCAGTACATCCAACCATAGTTTGAGCCCCAATCTCACTGTCATTGACAGTTGTCTATTTGTGAGGTTTACGTGTTAGACGAGGGGTGGGGAACGTTTGGGCAGTGAAACGCTGCATATCACTTCAAGGATTCCTCATAAAGTCACACACTCCATGTACAGTAAATTTTACAAAAACTATAAAGAAATACAGTACCTCTTAAATTAAATAAAAATTAGGAGCCCGTAAACAAGTGAGAGATTTTTCAGTCTACGTTATACCTCTGCATTTTGTCATTAGACCAAATTTAATGAATTACTAGTTCATTTATGAGAACCTTTTGATTTAATGAGAATAAATCTCAAATTTGTATTTACTCATAGAAGAATTAAAATATTTATGTTTGATTTTTTCTATAAAATATTTTATCTCGAGACCATGTAGGCTACTCTTCATACTTTAAAATCTTTGATATTATATTTCAACGGTACTGAAAACCATTCAAGTTTGGTGCTAGTGGAAGTTTTCATATTTTACAAAAAATCTCAATTATTTCATCAAATTAAATGTGAAAATGAGCTCATCTGTTGAAGCATCTAAGCCCTTAAATATGGAAACTAGACACAATTTTGGTTTAGAAATGGGTTGCTATCAATAACACGATAGGCAATTTGATTATATTCTATGATACATTTTGACGAATAGGGGACTCCCCAAAATAAAAACACACACGTAAAAATATGCTTACCAGTCTCACCAATTACCAGTCACCTGCAGGTGTCCACAAAATTAAAAATTAGAAAATAAGCGATTTAAACTCTGAAGTCAAGCCATTCATTTTATTACACACGCATTGCGAATCTACTTTGTAGACTTTTAATAAATGTAAATCTACCACCAACCATGGATAATATGCCAAAGTAATCCATACGTGTTTACCCATGTTATATATTTCTCCCGGGCTAATTTGAGCGTCACGTTTTATAGATACCGTTACGAGATGAATGATTTTAATGATGAGTTACAGAGTTGCAGAAGGATAACTTTCAAATGAAGAACAGTAATTTTAATTTGGTAAAGATAGAAGAAGTTGAATAAGGGGGGGAAAAAGTTGGGATTGTTTTTAGCGTTTCAAATTGTTCAGTGAGCTACTTCAGAAGGTCAAGGAAGAAAGAGTTGTTAAAAAAATATAGATGTCAATGGCGAAAGCTATGGCCTGCGGTAAACATAAAATATAGTAAAGGGGTACTGTAATTGTAATAATTAAGATCTAACTATATATAAGGACCACAATAATTTATTATTCCTATACTTTTTCGCCAGATGGTGTAAATGAACAACTACAATTTTATGTCATTGAAAAGATTAAATTAATATCGCTAAGATGGTACTCCTTAGCTTGATAAAATAGTAGCTTTACTTAACATCCATTACTGTTTCCAGCCTGTGGTCCGGATCAGTTTTTTATTCAAGCCATATATTTTTCCACTATCGGCTTGCTAGGTCTGTCGTAGCTTCATATGGCGTATAATCTAACTTAAGACTAGGACAGGCACAACATCCAGTACCCAGCCGTCAATTTATCAATATGAAAGTGTAAACCCACATATAAAGTAGTAGCTACTGTTGCAATTTTTTTTTTTAAATTCATTAACAAATCTTGAATAATTATAATAATATTGTCAAAATGTAATTATGTTAAAAGTTAAAATTATAATTATTTTAAAAGATATGTAATTAAATAAAGATAAAATTAACAATGTTAACTTGAATTAATATGTTTAAATGTAATACACACACACACGCAGGTGTACACGTGAGAAAGGGCGTTATTTTCGTCTTGCCTAGTGTGTCAGGGACGTGAAGGTATGTGTTCAAATCCAGCCGGTATAATGAAGGTGTTTTTACCTGAATAGTTTCCCGTTTTACCTCCACTACAATGCAGTTATATTTTTTCCTAAATTTTTTCTTAGTTCTTCTAGATCTTTGGCGTAAATACGTAGATATCCCGGCTGGGTAGTGAGAAGTGAACTACAAAAAAACACCTATAAAGCAGCCATACTAATAATATTATTATTACTATTATTATTATTAGCAGTACGCCTTAATACCCGTTTGGTTTGTACGCACTTACGCTAATGTGTAATGGTAGGGTGATTGTGAGACGAAATGGAGGACCTACAGCTTAACGTGGGATCCGAAC
>CABFWB010007223.1:5824-26566 GCA_902151455.1 Timema bartmani | reverse complement strand
GGGTAAGAGTACGCAGTGCGTACTTATGCCCCGCCTCTTCGTGCGTCCCCTTGCCCCACTCATAGTTTTACAACTCACCGCGAAGTGCTGTCGCCTAGTGAGAAACTTTCTAAATAGCGTGGACACTTTTGTTTACATTGAAAACAGCTCTTTCGAAATATAATAATACATCTTAGTTTTAATAAATATTTTATGTAGAGATTACGTTTGCTAAATAGTTATACAATTTTGCAATGATTAGTTATTTAATATCTCAAATAGTTGCGGAGATACGGAAATTTCAACTTCTGTAAAGTACCCTAAAAGTCATTTTCATGGTAAAATGAAAATATCCAGTTTATTTATAATCTCAATCGACGCCTAGATACGAATTTTAATCAAACTTGTTACAGCCGATTTTGATAAAATCTATATTTTCTCTTTTCACCCTCGATTAAACAACTCTTAATTTAAAGTTTAAATAGACACACTGACAGAGAACATTGCAAAGACAACTTTTTAGGGTTCGGGGGTTCATGAGACGTCGACATCCATCAACATTTCAGGTTTGATTTTATTACGGTCGCAATACTTTACCTTTTGTGTTCTTAAAGTTCATATATATATTTGCGTTTAGCTTTAAAGATGTTGGTTTTATAAAAATATGATTCAAATAAAATATTTGTATTATATATATATATCTACATATTTGCAATGATAAGTAATTTCATATCTCAAATAGTTTTGGAGATATGATAAAAAATGAGTATTTTCACATCAGACTGGAGCCCTTAAAGTCATTTTGCCGAAATATTGAGAGTAGCCATTTTGTTTGGAATGAAATTTAATCTAAATCGTTATAGCCTATTATGATAAAATCGACTTTTTCTATTTTCACCCTTCAGTTAACTACCATTAATTTTTAGGGTTGGATATCCAATTCCAAAAACACCTCGGGGAAACCCTATTAAAACCCTATATACTAAGTTTTAGCCCGATCGGTAAAATAGTTTAGGCTCTGGTTGGAGGTACAGACAGCCAGATGGGAGTTAGATTCGGGGAGGTGGGGTCAAGAAATGTCGAGATTCATCAAAATCTCGAGTTCGAATTGTTTTTACGATCATAATACTTAGCGAGAAAGTAAGAAGAGTTAAATATCGTTTCGCATCCATACTTCAATGATGAAATATTGCTTCCCGTCCTTTTTACCAATTTTTCAAATAATTATTCCTATGCTCTCTATAAAACTACGAGATAACGTTATCAGGGTTTAAATGTGTGGGTGGGGTAGCATACACTCTACTAGTAACCTCCTGGTTAATTCTGTTATCCTAATATAGTGAAGCGTAAATACACACCTTTATTTCCTTGACCTATAAAATAGCTATAACTTTTTAATCCTACACACACTTTCTTTGAGTAATAAGAATAAACCATAATTTTATTTCACTACGAGATGACGTTATCATTATTGAAAGGTTTTGGTGGGGTAGCATACTTATAACCTCCTGGTTACTTCTGTTCTCCTAATACAGCGAAACGTAAATACGCACCTTTATTTCCTTGACCTATAAAATACATTTTTAATTCAACTAGGAGATGAAGTTATCAAGTTGGGTATGGTAAAGAGGTGTAACACATACCTCCTGGTTGTTTCTGCTCTCTTAGTACGGAAAATTGTAAATAATCTCATTTTATTTCTTTGATCTATATTGGAACAACCCATAATTTTTTTTTACTACGAGAAAACATTATCAAGTTAGGGAGGATAGAAATTACAACACATACCTCCTGGTTACTTCTGCTCTCTTATTAAGGAACAACCTAAGTACACACATTTTTTTCCTTGAGCTATTTGATAAACTATAATTTTTATTTTAATATGAGTTGACGTCATCAGGATTGAAAGGTGTGGGTGGGGAATCAAACAATCTGCTAATAGCCTCCTAGTTAGTTCTGCTCTCCTGATACAGCGATACGCAAACACACACCTATGTTTCCTTGACTTATAAAATAACTATAACTTTTAAATTCTACTACGAAATGACGTTATCAGTTTTGGGGAGAGAAAGATGGTGTAATACATACCTCTTGGTTACTTCTGCTCTCTTACTAAGGAACAACATAAGTACACACATATTCTTTCCTAAATATATTAGAATAAAGTAAAATTTTTAATTTACTATAAGATGTCGTTATCAGGATTGAAAGGTGTAGGTGGGGAATAATACAATCTACTAGTAACCTTCTGGTTACTTCTGCTCTCCTTATACAGCAACACGCAAATACACACATTTATTTATTTGAACAATAAAATAACTATAAATTTTAATTCTACTATGAGATGACGTTATCAAGTGGGGAAGGGTAAGGTGGTGTAACACATACCTCCTGGTAACTTTTGCTCTTTTAGTAAGGAACAACGTAAATACACGCATTTTATTTATCTGATCTAGAATACTCCATAATTTTATTTTACAACGAGATGACGTTGTCATGATTGAAAGGTGTGGGTGGGGTAGCATACACTCTAATAGTAACCTCCTGGCTACTTCTGATCTCCTGATACAGCGAGACGTAAATACGCACCTTGTTTTCCTTGACCTATAAAATAAGTATATCTTTTAATATCAACTGCGAGATGACGTTATCAAGTTAAGGAGGGTAGAAGGTGTAACACATACCTCCTGGCTACTTTTGCTTTCCTAGTAAGGAACAACGTAAATACACACATATTCTTTCTTTTATCTATTAGAATAAACCATAATTTTATTTACTACGAGATGACGTTATCAGGATTGAAAGGTGTGGTTGGAGTAGGCATACACTCTACTAGTAAACTCCTCTTTATTTCTGCTCTCCTGATACAGTGAAACGTAAATACGCACCTCTATTTCCTAAGCTTATAAAATAACTCTAACTTTTAAATTCTACTACGAGATGACGTTATCTAGTTAGGGAGGGTAGAAGGTGTAACACATACCTCCTGGCTACTTCTGCTCTCTTAGTAAGGAACAACGTAAATACACACATTTTCTTTCTTTGATCTATTAGAATAAACCATAATTTTTTTTTACTACGAGATGACGCTATCAGGTTTTAAGGTCATGGGTGGGGTAGTATATAATCTACTAATAACCTCCTGGTTACTTCGGCTCTCCTAATACAGCAAAACGTAGATACACACCTTTATTTCCTTTACCTATAAAATAGCTATAACTTTTTAATCCTACACATATTTTCTTTCTTTGAGTTATTAGAATAAACCAAAATTTGATTTCACTACAAGATGACGTTATAATGATTGAAAGGTTTGGTTGGCATAGCGTATACTCTACTTATAGCCTCCTGGTTACTTCTGCTCTCCTGATACAGTGAAAAGTAAAAACTCACCTTTATTTCCTTGACCTATAAAATAACTATAACTTTTTAATTATACTACGAGATGACGTTATCAAGTTATAGAATATAGAAGGTATAACACATACCTCCTGGTTACTTCTGCTCTCTTATTAAGGAACAACATAAATACACAGATTTTCTTTTCTAGAGATATTAGAATAAACTATAATATTTATTTTACTCTGAGTTGATGTTATCAGGATTGAAAGGTTTGTGTGGGGAATCATACCATCTACTAGTAGCCTCCTAGTTGGTTCTGCTCTCCTGATACAGCAATACGCAAACACACACCCTTATTTCTTTGACCTATAAAATAACTATAACTTTTTAATTCTACTAAGAGATGCCGTTATCAATTTGGGAAGGGTAAGGTAGTGAAACACATACCTCCTGGTTACTTTTGCTCTCTTAGTAAGGAACAACGTAAATATTAACATTTTATTTATTAGATCTATTAGAATACTCCATTAATTTATTTTACTACGAGATGACGTTATCATGATTGAAAGGTGTGGGTGGGGAATCATACAATCTACTAGTATCCTCCTGGTTACTTCTACTCTCCTAATACAGTGATACGCAAATATACACATTTATTTTCTTGACCTATAAAATAACTTTAACTGTTTATTTTTACTACGAGATGACGTTATCAAGTTGGGGACGGTAAGAAGGTGTAACATATACCTCCTGGTTACTTCTGCTCTCTTATTAAGGAACAACGTAAATACATACATTCTCTTTCTTTGATCTATTAGAATAAACCATAATTGTAATTTTACTATAAGATGACGTTATCATGATTGAGAGTTGTAGGTGGGGAATAATACAATCTACTAGTAGCCTCCTGACTACTTCTGCTTTCCTAATACAGCGACATGCAAATACATTCATTTATTTCCTTGACCTATAAAATAACTATAACTTTTTAATTCTACTACGAGATGACGTTATCACGTTGGGTAGGGTAAGGTGGTGTAACACATACCTCCTGGATACTTTTGCCAGCTTAGTAAGGAACAACATAAATACACACATTTTATTTATTTGATCTATTAAAATACACCATAATTTTATTTTACCACGAGATGACGCTATCATGATTGAAAGGTGTGGGTGGGGAATCATACTATCTACTAGTATCCTCCTGGTTACCTCTACTCTCCTAATACAGCGATACGCAAATACACATCTTTATTTCCTTGACCTATTAAATAACTATAACTTTTTTAAATTCTGCTACTAGATGACGTTATCAAGTTGGGAAAGGTAAGGTTGTGTAACACATACCTCTTGGTTACTTTTGCTTTCCTAGTAAGGAAAAACGTAAATAAAAACCGTTTCTTTCTTTGATTTATTAGAATAAACCATAATTTTATTTTACTACTAGATGACGTTATCATGATTGAAAAATGTAGGTGGAGAATAATACTATCTACTAGTAACCTCCTGGTTACTTCTGCTCTCCTAATACAGTGACACGCAAATACACACATTTACTTCCTTTACCAATTAAATAACTATAACATTTAAATTCTACTACGAGATGACGTTATCAAGTTAGGGAGGGTAGAAGGTGTAACACATACCTCCTGGCTACTTCTGCTCTCTTAGTAAGGAACAACTTAAATACACACATTTTCTTTCCTTGAGCTATTTGATAAACTTTAATTTATATTTTAATGTGAGTTGACGTTATCAGGATTGAGAGGTGTGGGTGGGAATCATAAAATCTAAGAGTAGCCTCCTATTATATTCTGCTCTCCTGATACAGCGATACGCAAACACACACCTTTATTACTTTGACCTATAAAATAACTATAACTTTTAAATTATACTACGAAATGACGTCATCAGTGTTGGGGAGGGAAAGATGGTGTAATACATACCTCTTGGTTACTTCTGCTCTCTTATTAAGGAACAACGTAAGTACACACATATTCTTTCTTGAATATATTAGAATAAACCATAATTTTTATTTTACTTTAAGATGACGTTATCAGGATTGAAAGGTGTAGGTGGAGAATAAACAAAATACTAGTTACCTCCTGGTTACTTCTGCTCTCCTTATACAGCGGCACGCAAATACACACATTTATTTCTTTGACCAATTATATAACTATAAATTTTAATTCTACTATGAGATGACGTTGTCGAGTTGGGAAGGGTAAGGTGGTGTAACACATACCTCCTGGTCACTTTTCTCTCTTAGTAAGGAACAACGTAGATACATGCATTTTATATATTTGATCTTTTAGAATACTCCATAACTTCATTTTACTACGAGATGACGATATCATGATTGAAAGGTGTGGGTGGGGTAGCATACACTCTACTAGTAACCTCCTGGCAACTTCTGCTCTCCTAATACAGCGAAACGTAAATACGCACCTTTATTTCCTTGACCTATAAAATAACTATAACTGTTTAATTCAACTTTGAGATGAATTTATCAAGTTGGGTATGGTAAAGAGCTGTAACACATACCTCCTGGTTATTTATGCTCTCTTAGTACGGAATAATTTAATCAATCACATTTTATTTCTTAGATCTATTAGAACAACCCATAATTTTTATTTTACTACGAGAAGACGTTATCAAGATTGGATGAGCTGAGTGAGGTAGAACACATTATAGTGACTATACTTTTAACCTCCTGGTTTAATCTGCTATTTTAGTAGAGAGTGACGTAAAGTCACACATCTTTTGTCCTTGATCCTTTATGATACAGAGTGACGTAAATACACAAATTTTTGTCCTTGATCCTTTATGATAAACCATTATTTTTATTTTACTACGAGATAACGTTATCAGCATTGAGAGGTGTAGGTTGGGTAACAAACACTCTACTAGTAACTTCCTGGCTACTTCTGCTTTCCTAATACAGCAATACGTAAATATATGCCTGTGTTTCCTTGACCTATAAAATAACTATACATTTTTTTGATTTTACTACGAGATGACGTTTTCAAGTTGGGAAGGCTAAAGAGGTGTAACACACACCTCCTCGATACTTATGCTCTCTTAGTAAGGAACAACATAAATACACACATTTTCTTTCTTTGATCTATTATAATAAACCATAATTATATTTTACTACGAGATGACGATATCAGGATTTAAATGTGTGATTGGGGTAGCATACACTCTACTAGTAACCTCCTGGTTAATTCTGGTCTCCTAATACAGCGAAACGCAAATAAGCACCTTGATTTCCTTGAGCTATAAAATAACTAAAACTTTAAAATTCTACCACGAGATGACGTTATCAAGTTAGGGAGGGTAGAAGGTATAACACATACCTCCTGGTTACTTCTGCTCTCTTACTAAGGAACAACGTAAATACACACATTTTCTTTCCTTGAGCTATTAGAATAAACTATAATTTTTATTTTACTATGAGTTGACGTTATCAGGATTCAAAGGTGTGAGTGGGGAATCATACCATCTACTAGTAGCCTCCTAGTTAGTTCTGCTCTCCTGATACAGCGATACGCAAACACACACCTTTATTTCCTTGACTTTTAAATTCTACTACGAGATGACGTTATCAAGTTGGGGAGGGTAATAAGGTGTAACACATACCTCCAGGTTACTTATGCTCTCTTATTAAGGAACAACGTAAGTACACACATTTTCTTTCTTTGATCTATTAGAATAAACCATAATTTTTATTTTACTATAAGATGACGTTATCAGGATTAAAAGGTGTAGGTGGGTAATAATAAAATCTACTAGTAACCTCTTGGTTACTTCTGCTCTCCTAATACACTGAAACGCAAATACACACATTTATTTCATTGACCAATAAAATAACTATAACTCTTTAATTCTATTACGAGATGACATTATAAAGTTGGGAAGGGTAAAGTGGTGTAACACATACCTCTTGGTTACTTTTACTCTCTTAGTAAGGAACAAAGTAGATACACACATTTTATTTATTTGTTCTATTAGAATACACCATAATTTTATTTTACTACGAGATGACGCTATCATGATTGAAAGGTGTGGGTGGGGAATCATACTATCTACTAATACCCTCCTGGTTACTTCTACTCTCCTAATACAGCGATACGCAAGTACACACCTTTATTAATAATAATAATAATATTTAGCACCGCGTCTTACTACCCAGTCGGTTTATACGCTTAAGTACTAATTACTCTAATGGATAAGAAATTGGGAGGGTTGAATTTAGAGGAAGTGAACCCGCATTTGCGNCCGCGTCTTACTACCCAGTCGGTTTATACGCTTAAGTACTAATTACTCTAATGGATAAGAAATTGGGAGGGTTGAATTTAGAGGAAGTGAACCCGCATTTGCGTGGAGGGAGAGTGGAAAACCATTTAGGAAAAACTACCCCCAGTTCACCCGACCGAGATTCGAACCTCGATCTCCCCGTCCTCGGCGGTCGAGCTCAACACGACTAGCGCATTAGTCAACTACGCCACCGAGGCGGGTTCACACCTTTATTATCTTGACCTATAAAATAACTATAACTTTTTAATTCTACTTCGTAATAACGTTATCAGGTTGGGGAAAAGTAAGAAGGTGTAACACATACCTCCTGGTTACTTTTGCTCTCTTATTAAGGAACAACGTATATGAATACATATTCTTTCTTTGATCTATTAGAATAAACCATAATTGTTATTTTACTATAAGATGACGTTATCAACCTCTTGGTTACTTCTGCTCTCCTAATAAAGTGACACGCAAATACACACATTTAATTCCTCTACCTATAAAATAACTATAACTTTTTAATTCTACTACGAGATGACGTTATCAAGTTGGGAAGGGTAAGGTGGTGTAACACATACCTCTTGGTTACTTTTGCTCTCTTAGTAAGGAACAACGGAAATACACACATTTTCTTTCTTTGATATATTAAAATACACCATAATTTTATTTTACTACGACCCGCCTCGATGGCGTCATTGTCTAACGCGCTAGTCGTATTGAGTAGCTTCGAATCTCGGTCGGGTAAGCTGGGGGTGGTTTTTTCTAAATGGTTTTCCACTCTCCCTCCACGCAAATGCGGGTTCATTTCCTCTATTAAACCCTCCCAATTCCTAATCCATTAGCGTAATTAGTACTTCAGCGTATAACCCGAACGGTTAATAAGACGCGGTGCAAAAAAAAAAAAATTAAAAAAAAATTTTTTACGACGAAATGACGTCATCAGGATTGAAAGGTGTGGGTGGGGTAGCATACACTCTACTAATTACCTCCTGGTTACTTCTGCTCTCCTAATACAGTGACACGTAAATACACACCTTTATTTCCTTGACCTATAAAAATAAACTATAACTTTTAGATTCTACTATGAGATGACGTTATCATGTTAGGGAGGGTAGAAGGTGTAACTCATACCTCCTGGTTACTTCTACTCTCTTAGTAATGAACAGCGTAAATACACACATTTTCTTTCTTTGAGCTATTAAATAAATTTATTTTACTACGAGGTGACGTTATCAGGGTTGAAAGGTGTGGGTGTAGTAACATACACTCTACTAGTATCCTCCTGGTTACTTCTGCTCTCCTAATACAGCGATACGTAAATACACATCTTTATTTCCTTGACCTATTAAATAAACTATAACATTTAATTTCACTGTGAGTTGACTGGCGTTATCAAGCTGGGAAGGGTACGGAGGTGTAACACATACCTCCTGTATAGCGTATAGCCTCCTGGCTACTTCTGTTCGCTTAATAAGGATCAACGTAAATAACCACATTTATAATTTTTCTGACTTGTAAACAAAACCATAAGTTTACTACGTGATGACGTTATCATGTTGGGAAGGACTAGGAGGTGTAAAACACACTATGCTACACTGGATATTATCATCTATGAGGGAACTGCGTTGATCAATTTTGCAGCATTGGTTTATTGCGCTTTCCAGTAGCTCATTCTATCCGAGAACACCACTCACTCACTACCTTTCAACATTGCTAAAGACAAGAATTTTTGGCAACAGTTAACTGAAATAGCGACGAAAAAGCTTTTCTTCATAATACCTTAAGTTTCCCTGAGGTGATATTCAGTGTAGTAATCTCTTGGTTACTTTATCTCGTTTAATTAAGAATGACGTAAATGCACGAATTTTATGTCCTAAATTTATTAAAATAAAATAGTCATTTATTTCATTTTATTGCAAATTACGTTATTGTTTTGTGAAAATAGGAGGAGTAACACACTATACTTGTTACCTGCTAGTTTCTTATGATAGTCTAGTAATGAGCCAATTAAGCACAAACGCTTTCTTTCTTTCTTTCTTTGAGCTATCAAATGAATATAGCCTTCAATAGTTTCATTTTATTACTTGATTACGTTATCGTATTTTAAAAGAGCAGGAGTGGAACAATCAAATTACTAGTAACCTCCTGGTCACTTATGTAATCTTAATACAGAGCGAGATAAGCACTCTCATTTTGTTTTCCAGGAACAATTAAATACAAATTAAAGCCTTCCTATGAACTACATATTGAAACCAGATGACGCGATCTTGTTGGAAAGGGGAAGGAGGGGTCTCACACTCTTCTTGTAACCTCCTGTTTACGTCTGTTATCCTAGTACAGAGAGCACATGTTCTCACGGCTCATATTAAATAAAATATACTACGGGCGGTACTGGGTGGGATTGGGTTGGCGTGGAACATGCTCTCCAGAGTGTTCTTAAACGGTTTTTTGTTGTTTACAAAAGTTTGCTGTTACAATAATAGGGGAACAGTTTGCAAACATGGGTAACAAAGCTACTTACATTATTTTCAAACGATTAAACAAATCGGCTTCGGTGACTGCATGGTCTAAGGCATAACTCTCTCAAAAGACTAGACTGCTGATGTTGGGGATATCGGGGTTAGATCCCAGTTTGGTGTACTAGGGGGTGATTTTTCTTATATTGTTTACCACTCGCACTCCCAGTAATTGCTGGTACAATTCCTCTAGCTCAACCTTCCTAATCCTTAACATATTATAGTAATAACATTACATATGCGTATAGCTCAAATGAGTGGTAGAACGCGGTGTTAAAATGAAACTAAACTATACGGAACTCCGCACGGACTTTATTTCTCTATTATTTAAAAATGGAGAAATTTACTCAAAACTCGTAATATATGTGAAAAGAAATAATATACACTAGCAAACCCAAACATAAGTTGCACTATACTTATGTAAAATATTTCTTGAGTCCCCGTTTTAAATTTTATAATTTTATTTTTAAATAATTTAATGTCCTCATTTGTATGTTTGGACCAATAAAAAATATCGATATTGGGTCCACTAGGGTCAACACTTCGTATTACAATTTCAATTTCCGGTTAGAATTTTTTTTACATTTTATTAGGGGTTGCACATCTTCAGGTCATCGCATTGCTATTAAATTCCTAATTTGTCAATTTTTACCAATAAAAAATGTAAATATTGACAATTGAGTCTAAAATGGAGATATATTATTGTTGTACGAACATTTCTTCTAAGAGGTTTAAGGAAAAATAAAATAAACTTTAGGAGAGACCTACCTATATTTAATTGCTCTATGGCATTAGAGAACTATTGCGTTTAAACTTAAGTAGTATCTCCTTACAACTAAAGCTCACAAAATTGTGTTAATTAACTTACGAATATCTCAGAAATTGTTAGTTTTATAAAAATGTATTTCAAATAAAGGTTTTTTATTTTTAATAGCTATACAATTTTGCAATGATTAGTTATTTAATATCTCAAATAGTTGCGGAGATACGGAAATTTCAGCTTCTGTAAGTGCCCTAAAAGTCATTTTCATGGTATAATGAATCAAATCCAGTTTATTTATAATCTTAATCAACACCTAGATACGAATTTTAATCAAAATTGTTAAAGCCGATTTTGATAAAATCGATTTTTTCTCTTTTCGCCCTTGATTAAACTACTCTTAATTTTAAGTTTAAACAGACACACAGACAGACGGCATTGCAAAGACCACTTTTTAGGGTTCGGGGGTAATGTCCTCATTTGTATGTTTGGACCAATAAAAAATATCGATATTGGGTCCACTAGGGTCAACACTTCGTATTACAATTTTGATTTCTGGTTAAAATTTTAACATTTTATAAGGTGTTGCACATCTTCAAGTCATCGCATTGCTATTAAATTCCTAATTTGTACATTTTTACCAATAAAAAATGTAAATATTGACAATTGAGTCCAAAATGGAGATATATCACTGTTGTACGAACATTTCTTCTAAGAGGTTTAAGGAAAAATAAAATAAACTTTTTGAGAGACCTACCTATATTTAATTACTCTATGGCATTAGAGAACTATTGCGTTTAAACTTGAGTAGTAGTCTAAGACACTGTGCTAAAAATAAAAAGTTACAATTTATTTATTTAATACATTTTAAAACCTGTTTCGGTGGCTTTATGGCTTAAGGCGTTACTCTTGCTGTATTCTAGACTGCCGATGACGGGGAGATCAAGGTTCGACTCTCGGTCAGTTTTATTGAAGGTGTTTTTTTTTTCAAAAATGGATTTCCACTCTCCCTCACCGCAAATATGTGTACACTACCTTTAAATATAGGCTAACCTTCCTCATTCTTAAAACCATTAGCATTATTAGTAAATAAGCGTGTAACACGAACAGGTGCTGAAAAAAATCCATTTTAATTACTAAATCTATGGTTAGAGACGAGAATGAGATAGCTTATAGAAAGTGCACTCATATTAGTGAAGAGATTTGATCCGAGACCTCCCCATAGAGGCAAACAAGTGTGTTGCGAGACTGGTGATTAAAATCGTGTGACCATCTGTGCACGTTATATAAATGAAATTCATTTACGAAGATCTCAAGAAGAACGTTTAAACAACTCCATATATATTAGACTGAAAAGGACATTTCTAAGGCCAATAATCAATTCAATGGCTCCATCAAATTTAATTGTGTAATTACTGTCAATGTCCAATTTGACACAGAGAAGTTAGTGTCACATTAACCACTATTTAGTAGGGGTTTAATATAAACTATAACATTTTAAATGTTTCTTCTACTCTAGAACAGGGGTTGCCAGAAGTTTGATCGTGTACTAGCGGTAGTTCTTAAGATTATTATTATTAATGTTATTGTTAACACCACGTCTTACTATCCATTCGGGTTGTACGCACTTATGCTAATGTGTAATGGTAGGGTGAATTGTGAGATGAAATGGAGGAACTACAGTTTAACGTGGAATCCGAACCACTGTGGAGGCCTGCCATTCCATACATTCACTAGTTGTGATTAATACACGTCTTTTCAGAGGTGAAGGAAGGGTTTGGCAATCAGATAAACCTGTGCCGGGATAGTGGATTGAGCCCCGGACCCCCAGCATGGAAGTCAGACACCTTACCCCTAGACCGCCAGGTTACCAGCTCGTAAGAGAAACGTATTGTGCGCTTTTTAAAGAAACCTATCTTTGAAAGAGTGTTTCCTCATGTTTAGGATAGGTAGGGCCTTTTATTTCGAAAGGAAAAAAAACACATTTATGATTCGTATTGTACTCCGAGTTAGTGCGTTGTTCTTCTCTACCTACCTGTATGAGTCATCACTCTCGGATGAAGGGGGTGAAAATCAAATACAGATGTAGGCTTACAGATGAACATCTTGATAGCTGCAGTCGAATGGGAGTTAACCGTATCGGTGACCGAACGGTCTAAGGCGCCACTCTCGTAATAGACGGGACTAAGTCTTTACTTGGAGATTGGGGTTCGAATTCCGGTCAGGTGTACCGGGAGTTGGTTTTCATACATGTTTTCCTTTCTCCCTCTCAACGATCATGCCTAACACACTAGCGTAATTAGTAAAAAATACGTACAACACAAACGGGTTCTAAGACGCTGTGCTAGGAAATTAAAAAAGGAATGGGCTTTAAAAGTTAGGCCCACTCCCAAAAATTTAAAATAAACATGGACGAAAGTGAATGACATTCTTCTCAGTAGGTGACACACCAATCTATATCCATGATTTTAGCTAGTTCCATCCAGTCCTCCACATTAAAACCTATCCCTATCTTGAGCTAGTTATATCCAGTCCACCTCATTACACCTTATCCCTATCTTGAGCTGGTTCTAACCAGTCCACCTTATTACACCCTATCCCTATCTTGAGCTAGTTCTATCCAGCCCACCTCACTACACCCTATCCCTATCTTGAGCTTAGTTCTATCCAGTCCACCTCATTACACCCTATCCCTATCTTGAGCTAGTTCTATCCAGTCCACCTCATTACACCCTATACATATCTTGAGCTAGTTCTATCCATTCCACCTCATTACACCCTATCCCTATCTTGAGTTAGTTCTATCCAGTCCACCTCATTACACCCTATCACTATCTTGAGCTAGTTCCATCCAGTCCCCCTCACTACACCCTATCTCTAAGTTGAGCTACTTCTATCCAGTCCACCTCATTACACACTATCTCTTTCAGGTCCATTCTAATGTTATCCTCCCATCTGCGTCTAGATCTTCCCAATGGGTTTGCCAGTCAATACCCTGAACAAGGTTATAGCTCTTTTCCAATCTAGTTACATGACCTGTCCACTGTAACCTTCAAGCCTTGATTAACCTCAAAATGTATGTTGATGAGTACAGGGTGTGTAACTCATCATTATGTAACCTACTCCACTCACCATGATCTTCAACCCTTTTCGGACCAAATATTTTCCTATATTAACGTCACGCTTGTTGTCAAAAGCTTCTGTAAAGGTTACAATAATAACCAATACTTGATGCGGCAACTTTTTAATCCGGTAGTTCGCGTAACAATTTGACATTTTCAAAGTATCTCCCATACTCATTGAGTTTGGTGACCCCTGTTCTAGATTCTTCTAAAATGTCTGGAACCCGGATGGTTTCCGTTACAGTGAAATGATCGTTAGTCAAATTTCCATCTCCATCCGATCGTTAACAATGATCATGCTGCTAGCTCGTTTAGTAGAGTGAAAAAAGGCATTAGTGGGATTGGTTTTTTAACTGACCTAGATACTTGACGAGTACTTGACAAGGTTTATTGTTTGCATGTTAGAAATATGTCTTGAAATATGACTTGCACTTAAAAGTACTTTGTGTATTTATGCATTGGTGTGGTATACAATTCCAATGACCACGGCCGGGATTTAAACCAAGTTAAATTTAAACAACGTGTTTAAAATTCAAGGGTGCAAACATCTTCACTTGTCTTGCCGTTCTGAAAAATATATTCTTCCATTTAAGCTTGAACTTTCTCGCTTTTGTGAATATTATTATTAAGACCTTTGTGACCAGGGTAGTGGGCACGCAAACTATATATCAGGCTTTTACAATATGATTTTCAGGGTACGGTTAGGTCGGGGTTAGAATCCCGGCCGAAGATAGGTTTTTATTAAATAGTTTGCCTTTCATCCTACATGCAAATGGGGATACGTTTAATATAAATTCTACCTCCGTGTTAACATGATTATGATGCTTATAGCCTTGACGTGTAGTAAAACGATGTGAGGGGAAAACAAAACATTATTACATCAAGTTTCCTTTTTTATAAAGCATTTTTTTACTTTTTTTTAGTAATTGGACAACAATTCGATAGACGTGAAAAGGTACAGATATATATATATATTTTTTTTTAACTTAGCTTTGACTCTACACACATCTGCCAGCCATAAAGGAATTCTTTTGAAGACGAAGAAAATTCTACCCCATTTACGTAGCTAGGGATTTTTATTCGTAAAAAATATTTGGACTCTTCAAATAAACAAATCGATAGTTTTTATTTTAGCACCGCGTCTTACTAACCGCTTGGGTTATACGCTTATGTACTAACTACGCTAATGGTTTTAGGAACTAGGAAAGTTATATTTAGAGGAAGCGTACCCGCATTTTCGTGGAGGGATAGTAGAAAACCTACTGTGAGACTAGTGCGTTAGACCTTTCGGCCATCGAAGTGGGTATACTGATAGTTAAGGATTAAGTCTACATTTACTTAGCTTTCATTCTCTAATGCTTCTAGATTCTAAGGCACTGTTTTAAGGAAGTTGCCTTCCTGTGACGTCACGGTGAATAAAAAAAAAGTCCATGTTAAAATAATGGACCTTTTATTCGGTGAGTTTTAAAGATATAACATTTAAACCAAAACTATAACGTCTGAAATAATTCGAAAAATGGTCCTAAATTGTCACAAAACAATTTTTTAAATAGTTTACAACTCAGAATATTTGATTTATTCACGAAAATGTCCTGTAGGAATTTTCCTGACAGGATGTAGATTAAAAAAGTCCGTGGAAGAACATGTCTATCTAGAATAGGACACAATATAAAGGTTATTTGCAAATGAAAGTAATTTCTGTCCAGACTCAAATAATAGAACGATTGTTTATACTCGTAAGTGGAAGAGGGAAAGTGTTATCAGCACATATACAAGAGAACTCATAAGGTGGACTTCTTATTTTATTACCTTTCTTTCTACTTTATATATTGGCGTCTAAGTGTGATTGTACTTAGGTGCGTCAAGTTAAGATGCAACCCGCTTTGCAAAATCGCTTCGTATTCACCAAGTAGGCAAAGTCGTTAATGTGGGAATGTAGGGGACGAGAGAAAAGACCAGTGTTTTTGCAGTTTTTATAGCAAAACATTTTTTAACAAAATAAATCAAATATTTCTCCAGTAGAAACGTAGAGTTTAATTTTCTTCATATGGTGATATCAACAGTTGTTGTTGAATATTTCTCATGAGCATAAAAACATTAGATGATAAGTGTTTAACTGAAGAGAAAAAGTTTTCATTAAATGCCAGGACAAACTTGACAGATATTTAAGAAATGTTGAGGTCACCATGGGAAGAAAATTAAACTCTATGTTTGTACTGATGCGATATTTTATTTATTTTGGTCAATACAATTTTGTTACAAAAACTGAAAAAACACTTAACTTTTCCTACGTCCCCTACATCCCCATCTTATGGTTGAACGTTCAAGATGTTAAAACCAACGAACTGTTGCCTTATACTAACGAAAAGCAAGAAATAATCTAAAATGCCTGGATAATAAATTGTAAAATACAGCTTTCTTGCCTGTACAAATCACAGGGAATAGAGTAGATCCCAGCTGCAGTTCAGATGCTTTGGGATTTTTATGAAAATCTACAGCTTAGGATGCTTTTTATAGACCTCAACCATTTCTTGATTACACCGGAAACACTATCAAAATAGTGTCTATACATTCATCGATTAACGTAAATTATATAGAGATGATTAAATAATCGTCAAACACCTTAGCTAAGTCGATAGAATGTCTGTCTACTGAGCTAAGGATCCCGGGTTCGATTACTAGCATCGCCAAAAAATGTATCATTGGTGAAAGGTGTGTTCCCCCTTCCACAGTGATGAATTAACGGCCGGGAGACTGGTTGTTGTGCCTGTTGTAGATTTAAGTTAGTTTATTAGTCGTGTGCTGATATAATCGATGGGTTAAGGAAGTGCATGTTAAATACCTCAAATAAATGAAAAAACATATTATTAGACTATTACTATTGCACCGCGTCTTACTACCTGTTCAGGTTGTACTAATATGTAGATATTAATCACGCTAACAAGTTAGGGATGAGGAAGGTTCAATTTAAAGTACGTGTACCCACATTTGTGAGGAGGGAGAGTGGAAAAACCATTTACCTAAAACCATCCTCAGTACACCGACCGCGGTACGAACTCCGATCTTCCTGTCATCGGCAGTCTAGTCTTAACATGAGAGTTACGCCTTAGATGATACGGCCACCGATGCGGGTGGATGGGATCTAGAACTGTTATTCAGCCCAAAGCTGAAAGATACAATTTGTGAAATTTCTNCCCCCCGATTCGTTTGAGCTGTGACGTCATGGCACTGTCACGTTTCATTGCGAGATGGACAAATTATTCAAGCTCAGCTGCACTTGACACATCATCGATACTCCCTTTCAATATGAAAACAATATCGTAATACGCTTAAAGATAGTACTAACGTCACAGAGTACGTTCGACTGAAACAAATTAAATAAAAAGTAAATAGTTGGGGAAAAATAAAATTTAAAAAGGTCATTGTACAGTTTTTTTTTGAGACTTATCTTTAATTTTTGGTTGTTTTTAGCCCCGTGCCTAACTACTCGTCTGAAATATAGGCTTGTGTGCGTCTACTAATCACACTAAGGTGTTAGGGATTATGAAGGTTGGAATTAGAGGAACCGTATCTGCATTTGCGTGGAGGGAGAGGGGGAAACCTTCGAGTTAAAATCACCCTCAGTACACCTGACTGGGACTCGAACCTAGCTATCCTCATCAATAGCAATCTAGTACATTGCTAGGGAAACGTTTCAGAGCATTCGGCCACCGAAACAGGTTTTTGTTTTTCGTACTTATCCTCTAAATTGTTTATGCTTGCGCGCATTACGTTTGGTATGCGTACCATTATTCAATAACTTGGACAAATTTCATGTTATATTTAACTAATGTGTGTTACATTTTAGGAAATTTCAAGAAATTTATACTGACTTATTACATTTATAAATTAAATAAATAATAATTTATTAAATGCCTATTTTTGTGTGATACCAATATGTGTTTTAAGAGGGTGCCTCATATGTCAATCAACTCTGTGATACAGTCAGCTAGAAATCGTAAATTTACACAAATACTATTGCACGTGGATCATTTCTGATTAAACTTTAGTGGAGATAAAGAGTTAATAGAAGCTCCTAATACTAAACATTGTTGTAATATTATATTATATTTTAATAAAACAATGCATTTAAAAGGCAATTTTTGACCATTTTAGAATGGCTTCACAGAGGATTGCACAAATCTTCATTCTTTCATAATGACATACTGTAGTTATTATTATTATTAGCACCACGTCTTACTACCCGTTCGTGTTATACGCACCTACGCTAATGTGCAATGGTAGGGTGATTGTGAGATGAAATGGAGGAACTACAGTTTAACGTGGAATCCGAACCACGATGCAGGCCTGGCATTCCACACATTCACAAGTTGTGATTAATACACGTCTTGTCAGAGGTGAAGGAAGGGTTTGGTAACCAGATAAATCTCTGCTGGGACCGAAGATTGAACCCCGGACCCTCAACACAGAGGTCTGACACCTTACCCCTAGACCTCCAGGTCCCCCTACTTTGGTTATTAACAAGAAACTTTGTCGCTTTGTCCCCCATCGTCACCGCGAAAAATTTCGAGTAATCATCCAAATACGAATGCACTGCACACATTTCTGGCATATCGTAGTTCTTTTCTTTCCCCCTTTACTCCCATACCTCGCGTGAGCCGGGAGCTGAGTTGGGCCTGCTATGAAGAACGCTCTTAAGGTCAACATTAGTCAATCTTCTTGCAAAAATCTACCCCTAACATATGATTCTCTAGCTGGATTTTAAAATACCAAGCAATAATAATTATTGCTCCCCAAAGGAACAAAAATTATTTGAACAGATGGCACTCCTTCCAATATACAAGGCCATTTTGTAGGTTTTATTTTCTTTAAATTTTAAATAAAGATTATTTTACTAGCAGGGTTGGAGACATTGATAAATCTTAAATGTAAGAACTGTGACTCAGGTGGACTTGGTTCTACACAACTGAGTACACCAGGGATGGGTGTTTACCTATCAAGTATTTTTCTTATACTTGCTCCTGACAAATTATGGTGTATTTAAAAAATATATAAACACCTTCCACTTTTTACCTTTGAATATATAATTTAAGTCCTTAGTAGGTAGTAATTGCACAAGAATGTAGGCTACTAACAATTATTTTTCGTTAAAGGTGTGAAAATATTAACTTGTTTAGTGAATATAGCTATTATGACTGCAAAGAGTTAAATGTGGGTCCTTTAGTAGAAAAATATGTTAGTGGTGAAAGCAACAAATGAAACGCAACTTGTAAAAGTACTTTTTATAAATGTTTAGTTTCCTTGTTCTTAGTATTTTATGCCATTTCTAAATGTATCCCTGTATCAAGAAGCTGCAAAATTAATAGCTAATTTTGTAATTAAAATGTATTCCGTAGTTAAAATACTAACTTAAAAAGCCTAATATATTAATTAAGGTTCGATTTCTTTAACTATTACAGTGTGCCCAGTACTTTAGGCGAGTTTTTTTTAAAGCTATGATGGGATCGTGTGTTTTTCTCCCAATGATGGTATTTTCAATAAAGGGCAGTCCTTAAATTACGTAAGGCTTTTTTTAAGGGGGAGGGAAGGGGCTCAGTTTTTCTTATGTCTTTTTAAGAAGGGGCAGGGGGTGGGTGGTCAGAATCCATCTCACATAAGGTTTTTATCAATGTTTATGGTGAAACAAAATCTAAAACAACAAAATTCATTTAAAAATAAATATATTAATTATAAAATTTCACTTATATTTAATTTATATACTGCAACTAAAGTATTTTTAAATTTCATATAGCTCGCTTTGTTATCAATCCTTATGTCCAAAAATAACCAAACGAATAAAATAATCTAATTTACCAAATCGTAAAAAACTACGTAAGATAGAAGGGGGTGTTTGACGGAAAATCTTACGATCCATGGCATAAGGCGCTATTCTTGCAATTAAGTGAAGACTGCCAATGACGGGGAGATCAGGGTTCGAATCCCGGTCAGTAGTACTAGGGGCAGTTTTCCCTAAATGGTTTTCCCCTCTCATATCACATAAATGCGGGTACACTTACTGTAAATTCAACCTTCCTTATCCCTAACATATTTGCGTAGTTAATATAAAGGCGTATAGCGCGAGCGGGTAGTAAGGCGTGGTGCTAAAATAAAGCGAGGGGGTAAGGTCAGGGGGGTCACGCCCCCGTCACACAATAATTTATTTAACGGGGACACAATTAGCATTGTCAAAGAAATAATGAAGTGTTTTATTAATAAGAAAAGAGCGTTTGAAAACATTATATGAGTAAAAAGTATGTGTTAGAATTTTCCCAAGAAACGAACTATTAGAGTATTCAACTTTACGTTGCAATTTAAAACTAGCCAAATTATTCAATCTGATAAATGTTCCTGCGCGGCACAAAATACGTTGATGTCTTACTCTCGTCCTAGTCGTAGGATACCGCACTGAGCTTCACCTTTTTCCGCGCCAGTAGCACAACCTAGCTGCTAAAAATAGATCGCTAAACAATGTTTCGTCAGTAATGTTTCCCTTCTGTTTGTTTGGTTGCCTTTTTTTTTTTTTAGTTTTTTTTTGTGGTAGAATGTCTTTTAGCGGGCAACAAGGCCAGCAGGGGCAAACAACCATTGCGATATAAGATCGCAAGCAGGAATAGTTTGGTGCTGGGTTTCTGATCAATATTCAAGAATATGATAATGGAAGTTTACCACCAACAAA
>CABFWB010007222.1:0-12180 GCA_902151455.1 Timema bartmani | reverse complement strand
TGGTATCATGAAAGGTTGAGTGAACAAGCTGGTACAAGTTGGTGGTATCATGAAAGGTTGAGTGAACAAGCTGGTACAAGTTGTTGGTATCATGAAAGGTTGAGTGAACTACCTACCTAATCATATATTTTTATTACTGACCCCCTCCCCTCCCAACATTCTTGCGTACGGCCCTGCTATTAGACCTATTGGTAGAGCACGAACAGATGTGTGGAAGGACATGGCAGTTAAAGGAGCTGGAGAGATCGACAGGAATGGAATAGATTGTTCCAGACGTCTCGCAGAGGCGGAAACGTCCAGTGATGATGATATTTTGATTAGATTCGTTTGTTTCGATACAACCACTCATGTGAGTACATATCCACTTATAATGGATCAGTGTTGAAAGAAGATAAATGATTATAATATCTATATTAGCACCCATTATAATATCTATATAAGCACCCATTATAATATCTATATAAGCACCCATTATAATATCTATATAAGCACCCATTATAATATCTATATAAGCACCCATTATAATAGTCTGATTAAAGGTTCATGCGTGTGGGAGAAGGCGAGTGAAGAGGGAGTGGTCAACTAAAGACAAACCTTGGATAATATTTTAAGTTACGGTTGACTTTGTTGACATTTTCCTAAAGTTATTCAAACATTAATTATGTATTCATACCTTAAGTGATGTGATGTGAAACTGTCACTTTTAATATATGATATCAATTCTTATAAAATAATACTAATACGATTATAGTATTCAATGTTGATATCAATAGTTTTTTGTATTTCCTACCATTTAATTCTATCCAAACTCTATTATATTTTTAAGGAAACACACATACCAGTATTCCCCGGAAGTGATGACCGGGAAACAAAAGGAATAAATAGCACCCATTGCAATCAACTAGAAGATTACGATTCTTACCTCCTGGAACAAAGCTCAGTCCGTCAGTCGAACTCGCTGGCGCTGAGCCAACTCTTCCTGTAATTTGCAGGGGTGTACACTGTATAGGCTGGATAGTAAACCATCTTGCATTACAAGACGGAAATAAAACCGAGAGCTATGATGATATTCACTTCTAGTTCTGTGGACAGGAGACCGGGCGATAACATAGCCACAATTTTAAAATAATAATTTTGAAACCAACCCACAATAAAACACACACACACATATATATATACATATATGTAATTTTATTTATATGACTGACATGGAGTGGAGTTACTACGAAATAAAATAACTGTTTAAAATTACTAAACTATATCCTTTAAATAAATACAAAGTTAATACACATTTAAAAATTATAAGTATGTTCTTTAAAAAACTATATCATATTGTTTAGTCTTAAAATTTATGTTTTGATACATTTATATTTATATTTTAAATTATTGATATTTTTCTTTGGTGATCAAATTTGACAGAAAACAAATAAATACTCTATAAAATAGTACATAATATTCATAGAGAATAACCGTAGCTCATGTGGTTTAGGACGTCAGTCTCGCAATAAGTGCCAAAATTTAAAAAAATACACCCAAGGTACTCGATTGATTGCTTGGAATTTCAAATTCAAACCAATTGCGATGGACTATTAAATAAAACACTCTTCAAGATGCCGCCATCTTTAAAGGATAATCAGATTGCAGAATGTATGACTGCGTTGTTCAGCCTTGGTCTAATCATATCCTCGCCAGATTTTGTTCAAATTGGTTCACGCATTCAGCAGTTATCAAGGAACTAACATCCAAACACTGGACAGACGAAATGGCAAACAGGCAAGTTGAAACAGGACCTAGTTTCACTCTGTCAATAATAATTCACTCGGTCAGTAATAACACATCGAACGTGCATTTCATCAGCACATAACTACACCAGGAAGAGAACTTAAAACATATTTAACCTAGGACAGCACAACTATAGTACAATTTAGTTAGGTAAGAGTGGAATGCCAGGCCTACCACCGTGGTTCGGATTCCACGTTAAACTGTATGTCTTCCATTTCATCTCATAGTCACCTTGTCATTACACATTAGCGTAAGTGTGTATAACCTGAGCGGGTAGTAAGACGTGGTGCTAATAATAATAGTTAGGTAAGAACTTTGAGAAAATGAAAACATTATTTTGTGTCAATATTGATAACAATTATAAGTGTTTTTTATTGATATTGAAAATATCTATTAAAAGTAGCTTGATGTGTGGATATAGCAAATTTTATTGCTGTCAAATAAGGTTCTTTATACGAAAATCAGACCTTACAACTTCACAACAGCCTTCGTGCCAGGAGTTCTACGCCATAGGTTCAAGAACAAACATACAAATTTGCCAAACATAAAAAAAGATGTCTTTAAATATTCGGTAAGACTAGTTTTGAATTCTTAGAAAACTTAAGACAACTTTTGGCTGTTTAATCCTGAGACCTCAAGTAGAAAATAGAATAATCAAATACACCCTTTTCTCACTTTTTTTTTGGTATTAAGTTTACGGTACTGTCTAGTAAACCGAAAACAATCTAGATTCAAAGTAAGATGTGCTTTCCCAAACAAAGGCAGCCAAAGCCATTAAGAAATGTTGAGAGGTTGGGAAGATGAAGCAATAACAATACATACAAAGATCCTAAGGTCCTCGCAGCAACACACTTTCAAGAGGGTTGCAATTAAGGACGATTATTATAAATGAGTCAAGTACGTGGTAAATTAATGGTCCAGAGTTTGGTTTTTTTAGGTTTGTCTTATAATGATGGCGTTCCAAAACACTAGTAGGCATCATAATAGCTCTACAATTTAATTTAAACTAAGCATTTAATAGTTTTATTAAATTTCCGACTCTTGAATAGTCTTAAGAGATTGAAAATTTGAGGGGCCAATTCTTAATCATAATATGTCCATCCATCCATCCATGACTGTTTCCAGCCTGTGGTCAATATTTATCCAAGCTATATATTCTCCACTACTGGTTTGATAGGCCTGTCTGTGTTTATAATTTAAATTAAGACTAGGACAGGCCCAACATCCAGTCCCTGGCCGTTAATTTATCAATGTGAAAGTGCAAACCCATATTTTCATCAATGATACATTTTTCGCCACTCCGGGAATCAAACCTGGGACCCTTAGCTCAGTAGATAGACATGCTACCATCTGGGCTAAGCTGTCTGACAATCATAATAAGTTATTTTAAGAAAATCTAAATTCTTTCCAAACTGTACACTCTTCGTGATTGTATTAACAGGTGCTTATTAAAAGGACACATGGTTAGATGATCTAAGACTCTAGACTCACGCTTTAGTTGGTAACCGTAGATCAAGAGTTCAGGTTTCAAATTTGACCGAGTGCAGTGATTTTGTTCCACCCATGAACTTTAAAATGTTTTTTCTCATTCTCTCTCCACGCTAATGAAATTACTTCCATTACTTGTCCCTGCCTAAAACCATTATTAACGCTTGTGTTGAAATTAAGGTTAAAGCTCATTCTGACTCCTGTCACACACGATTGGGGTTTAAGGGGCCTGAGAATTCATTTGGAATCAAACTTTGCTTTTACTCTCTCGCGGATGTCAGGAGAAAGGAAGTATTGTGATGGATGTTAGTTTCTAAACTCAAAAAGTTAATTTCGTGCTGCGGCCTGTGCGTGTCCGTATTGGGCTAAAACTTCGTGGCTAGGCTTTTAATAAGGTTCTCAAAACTGTTCGTTAGGTTTGATATCCAACCCTAAAACTAAGGGTGCATGTCTACTTAGGGAGGAAGGAGAACAAATCCATTTTCTAGAAATATATTTTAATTATTTTGATAAAAATGTACCCTACACCAAGCAGGGATTTGAGCTATAACTTTACAATAATCATAAAAGTAAAATATATTATCATAAAATTTAATCCACGTGGTTTGGAATAAATCTTATATGTTCTAGCGAGAACGACTGGCGAGTACGTTGGTTCGAACCTTGGCCGGAACCTTTTCAATACTGTGATCTTTTCCAGCCTTATCAAGAGAATGTTGGTGCATTTCCTAAAACAAGATAGTATCTTCTCCGTCATCATCCCATCTACTTATGATGGGAGAGATAGGACAGTAATTTGCAGTTTTTAGATCAAACAATTTTCTGATTAAAAGAAACCAGATAGTTCTACAGTGGAAAGTAGAGCTTAAGTATAATTATGATCACTCCAATATTCAACAGTTGTTTCAAGGTGTCCTGTAATTTAACGACACTTTTCTCTCTCTTCATTTTAAAGGTTTCTCATTTAATCCCATTATGAGTATTATATATATTCAACAAATGTTTATATCAATCACTATGTGAAAACATTAAATTATATGTTTCTACTCAAGCAATAATTTATTAATTTTAGTCAAAAAAAGTTTCGGATCCCAGTTGGGTCTACTGATGGTGGTTTTCCTGAATGGTTTCCCAATCTTTTTCTAAGAAAACGCGAGTATATAACCTCTAAAATGATTCCTTTTTCATCCCTACACCATTAGAGTATAGTTTCAATACGAGTATATGTGTAGAACAAATAAATAAATATATATATATATTTACAATTCCATAGCTAGAAAATGATATCCCAGTGTGATTTGAACTCAGAACTAAAAGAGGGAGTTCAATGTAACATACCTGTCTGCCCCCCCCTCCCGTCCATCCCGCTAACCCAGACCTAACCACGGCGCGCCGGTAGCACGACTTTTGAACATTGGTATGACTCGTGTTATATTCTACACTGCTATTTTGTTTCACGGTGTGTATAGTCGATATATGACGTCATACAGGGTTGTCATATGTCGGCGGTCACCATGACACGTTGTCACAACTTCAAAATGGGAGATAAGCACTTGACAGGAAACCTGGTGTTATAAGGCTCCAAGTGCATTATCAACATCTGTTATATTTGGGTTGAAATTTGGTGGGAATTTAATTAAATAAGAGTTTATTTGATAGTAAATAATGTTCAAATATTTTAATAATGTCTTAAATTTTGTATATGCCTACATAAATTATTATAAAATAGGCCAATATGATGGCGTCCAAGCTGGTTTAGAAATTTTGACAATAATAGCAGATATCATTTGAATGTTTCCTTGATATCAGGAAAACTATTTTGATTTTCTCTCTTTGTCTGCAATTACATTAACACCCTAAACGTTTGATATTTAGATATAGGCTATATTTAGCCCATGTATTAATAGGAAACTGAAAACGAATATCTTATTAATAGGGAGTCTAGATTTTGGTATTATTTTTTAAAAGTGCACTTTTATTTCGCATATTTCCATCAAATTTTTATTTAATGTATTTTACCGTATTTCGGTGAATATTTAACATTTCTTACACCTAAAAAGTAAGGGTACCTTACCCAAATATAGCCAAAGCCTATATATATATTATATAATTTACATAATATATTATGAGTAGTTTACTGACCGAGCGGCGTTATTTTGGCCTAGGTCCTAGCTTCAAAGAATGTTCTAGCTAGATATCGTTAAAATGTGGAAAAGACACACTCACGAAATGCCAAATGGTCGAGTTAATATTATATTGTATGTATGTATGTATGTATGTATGTATGTATGTATGTATGTATGTATGTATGTATGTATGTATGTATGTATGTAAGGTCTTGATATATGGTTATGTAAATTCCCTCCATCTCCTGTTTTACTACCTGATAAAAGCAATCATTGGATGCTAAGCTAGTGTTACATAATTGTGCAGGGGTATCAAGTATTGGTGCTAAGCCAGTGGTACATAATTGTGCAGGGGTATCAAGTATTGGTGCTAAGCCAGTGGTACATAATTGTGCAGGGGTATCAAGTCCTGGTGCTAAGCCAGTGGTACATAATTGTGCAGGGGTATCAAGTCTTGGTGCTAAGCCAGTGTTACATAACGGTGCAGATGTATCAAGTTCTCATCCTTACCCCTTTAGAGTAATGATAATATGTGCGTACAAGCTGAACAGGTAGTAGGACTCACCGATAAATATAAAAACAGAGATGTATATGAGGTTACATAGTCTACAGTAAACACTCTCCACCGAGAGGTGACTGGAACACAAGTCCTTGCCATCAATCTTGATTATTTGATCGGTGGAGTATTTTTGTCCCGAGTCATTTAGTCCAGCTGTGAGTGGTTTGGTTTTCCTCACGAGGATTATTGAGGAGAAGAGAGGAACGAGTCCTCTAAAACATCCAAGCGCCACAGTGCAATAATAAACATAGGAATAACATTCTTGGAGATGTACAGCTGTTCTAGCCTGACTCCATGAAGATCAAGGTTTTAATCCTGGCTGGGGGCATTGAGCATGGCTTTCACTAAATGGTTTTACTACCTCCTTCCACGCAAATATGTCTACATCTTATTTCCTCTCAAATTTAACTTCCTTATCCTTATCACACTGGTGTAGTTAAATAAATTAATACCACCCCAATGTGTTGAAATATAATTAATAACCATATCAATAATATTACCAACTTTATAAATACACATTTAGTGTGGATATGGATAGCCCGGACAGATAGTAAAAACTATTTTTTTTCTGTGTGCAGATGTACTACTTCAAATTCAATTTATTTGAAGTAATTAATGCAAATAGTAATTTTTCCTTCTTAATTAATAAGTTGTTTTTAAAAATGATTTTATAATATAATACTAAAACTTTTTCACATTGGTGTTTCGGTAGAGTAGCTATGGTAGCCTATAGACCTATCATAGCTCACGATATTAATATAAAGCTTCATCTAGTTTAAACTATAGACACTTCCTGGCATCTATATTAATATAAAGCTTCATCTAGTATAAACTATAGACACTTCCTGGCATCTATATTAATGGCCGACTTGTTAATACAGTGAACAGGTAGATAGATAACCATTACAGTTTTAAAAAAAGAAAAATTAAAAATATGATAATACTTTTGAAAACATTTAATTCAATATTTAAAATGGCTCTAATGGAGTAAAATAATCGTTTTGGATGGCGAATGGAGGTGGCTAAAGGTGGAGTAGAGGAAGACAAAGAAGATTAGGAGGAAGGGAAGTTTAGAGCACCCAAGTTAACACGCGACACCTAAGAAGCAACTGGTGTCCTACACTTGACATTTAAGTTTTTTGCGCCGCATCTTACTACCCACCCATTCAAACATTACGTATTTAAATGACACCAACCGGTGGGGATAAGAAAGGTAGATTTTGAAGAACTATACCAGCATTAGATCTATAAACTGTGGGAAAATACTTTATGAATAAAAACATACATAGACCCGGTCGAGATGTGAATCCTTTCATCTATCATACATGTTAGCCTGACTATACAAGGTCCACGTAACCAAAGATTCAGCGAAAACACAATAATATAGGTTTAAGTTTTACCAATACAATGACTTTTGGGAAAATAAATGTGGCTTGTGTTTTTTTAATATTGTAATCTATTAAATTTATATTTGTATCTCCTTTATATTCATCTAGTGTACATATAATAATATAATACATCCGTGCCGTCCTTATCGCCATATAATAATGAATAAGAAAATAAGAAGTGAAAAATAGAACGTTGAGAGGATCTTAGGCTTAGTATATGAGTCACAGTTAAATTTACTCGATTCTGAAAAAAAATATTTGGAGGGTTGGCCCCTTAAAAAATAGCGACTAGCATAAAAAATAAATTACCCATAGTGGGAAGAGATTTCGACAGGATTTTCTACATTTAATAATAATTAAAGCATCACAGAACCTTTAAAACCAAATTTATTAGAGTAAAATAAATGGTACGGAACTCCACACGGAATTTCTCGCTCTATTGTTTAAAAATTGAGATATTTACTCAAAACTCGTAATATATGTGAAACGAAATAATATACACTAGCAAACCCAAGCATTAATTGCACTATATTTATGTAACACATTTTTTTAGTCTAGGTTTTAAATTTTTAAAAAAAGATCAATATTGGGTCCACAAGGCTCAAAACTTTATATTAAAATTTTGACCTCCAGCTAACATTTCAACATTTTCTTAGTTGTTGCACATCTTCAGGTCATCGCATTTCTATTAAATTCCTCATTTATATATTTTACCAATAAAAAAGGTAAATATTGACTATTGAGTCTAAAATGAAGGAGATATATCATTGTTGTACAAACATTTCTCCTAGGAGGTTAAAGGAAAAATAACATAAACTTTTTGAGAGACTTACTTATATTTAATTACTCTATGGCATTGGAGAATTATTGCGTTGAAACAAAAGTACTATTTCTTTACAACTAAAGCTCATAAAATTGTATTAATATATTTGCCAATATCTCAGAAACTGTTGGTTTTATAAAAATATATTTCATATAAAAGCTTTTTATTTTTAAAAGTACTACAATTTTGCAACGATAAGTTATTTATTATCTCAAATAGTTGCGGAGATACGGAAATTTCAGCTTCTGTAAATGGGAAAATGAAAATAGCCAGTTTATTTAGAATTTTAATTAACGCCTAGATACGAATTTTAACTACTCTTAATTTTAAGTCTAAACAGACCGACAGCATTGCAAAGACCACTTTTTAGGGCTCGGGGGGGATACGTCGACATCCATCAACATTTCATGTTAGATTTTTTTACGGTCGCAATACTTTACCTTTTGTTTTCGAAAAGTTAAAAAATATAAATATTTGCGTATAGATCGAAAGTTATTGGTTTTATAAAAATATGCTTCGAATAAAATATTTGTATTATATATAGATATACATATTTGTAATGATAAGTAATTTCATATATCAAATAGTTTCGGAGATATGATAAAAAATGGGAATTTACTCATCAGACCGGAGCCCTTAAAATCATTTTGCTGAAATATTTATAAGTGGTTAAAAATGAAATTTAATCAAAATCGTTAGAGCATATTTGAGGAAATCGACTTTTTTTCTTTTTGCCCCTCAGTAAACTACCCTTAATTTTAGGGTTTTATATATAATATTCCAAAATCCCTTGAGGCAGCCCTATGAAAACCCTAGATACCAAGTTTTAGACCAACCGGTGAAACCGTTTAGTCTCTAAATGGAGGTACAGACAGACAGACAGACAGACAGACGGAAATTCAAAAACCACTTTTTCGGATTCGGGGGGGTCATGCATGAAACGTCGAGATTCATCAAAGTTTCGAGTTCGATTTTTTTACGATCACAATACTTTCTCTACCTGTAAGATAGCGAGAAAGTAAAAATCAACCAGGAAAAGAGAAAAAACATACATGTGACGAAAAATTCTCGAGAATGAATTTTCTGAATAAAAGTTACTCGAGTAAAAATATTTATGCTGTAGCAAAATCAAATTTGATTTAAATATAATCAGTAAACAATATTATGGTTTGTATTATTGTTAATATAAGCTCAATTAATTGATGGATTTATTCTTTTTGGAAATCTCTGAACGCAGCTAATGCGATAATATCACGTACATCGCGTGATATGTTTTTGAATGTACGCTACATTTACCCTGAGCTTACCTTGCATTATTACACTATGATGTCATGATAAGGTCATAGTGGAATCTGTCAAGGAGTCTGTTACCTTTCAGGGTAGACGGAGCTTAGGCTACATAATACTGTGTTGTGCATTCTATTTTAGGACAGACCACTTCGGTGACCGCGTGGTCTAAGGTGCTAATCTCGCAATATACCACACTGTCAAAGACGAGGAGATCAGGATTTCATACTGGTTGGATTTAGTGTGAGAGCTTTTACTAAATGATTTTATTCTATTCTGTCTCGACGAAACGTGGGTACATTTCCTCTAAAATCAACCTTCCTAATCCCTAACACAAGTGTAACTAGGACATAGGCGTACAATCCGAACGGATGGTAAGACGTGGTGCTAAAAAAACACCAAGAAACCTAATTTTAAAATAGCTCCTATAATTTTTCTTTAGATTTGAAAATTGTTATTTTCTTATGATCAAGCGATACAGAAAGTATAAGTAATACCATATTCATAGAAATAAAACATTGACCATGCTGCTTATGATGTCAGTCTCGCAAAACATTGACACTTTAAAAATAATAAGGCCTCGTAACTCGATCAAGTGCTTAGAATTCTAGATTAAAATACCTTGAGATGAACTAACAAACAATTTTTTATGATTTTTTAATGATTTTTTTAATGATTTTTTATGGTTATCTTGAAACAGATAACCAGTCCAAAATAATCTGGACACACATTGCTCAGCTCAGGTTCGAAGAACGTTTCTACCAAATTTCTGTTTCCAGATAAAAAAAAAAGATAGAAATTGTGAGCAATGCATCACCCCATTCATTTTATTTGATATTACTATTGCGTCCGATGTATTAAAGTCGCACGGGACCCTTTGTTTGGTAGAGAGCACCAACCTGTTTGTATCCTGTCTGTTGAACTTCCACGAGTACTCAACTGAGCTTTGAACAGTAATCCTCTGAGAGCCAACAGACCTCCACTCAGTCCTATACTTCAGCCAAGCTCCAGTCACTGTGAGCTTCAACCTCCCGACAGAAGCTCACGACTATTAGTGGCTTAGAATGCACTTGTAGTGAGCTTTGAATAGTAATCCTCTGAGAGCCAACAGACCTCCACTCAGTCCTATACTTCAGCCAAGCTCCAGTCACTGTGAGCTTCAACCTCCCGACAGAAGCTCACGACTATTAGTGGCTTAGAATGCACTTGTAGTGAGCTTTGAATAGTAATCCTCTGAGAGCCAACAGACCTCCACTCAGTCCTATACTTCAGCCAAGCTCCAGTCACTGTGAGCTTCAACCTCCCGACAGAAGCTCACGACTANTTTTTTTTTTTTTTGGTGCTCCACGCTTTAGTTTTTGTTTTATTTGAGGTATTTAACGTACACTTTCTGAACCTACTGATTTTATCTACTTATGCACGACTTATAAACTAGCTTAAATATAGAACAGACACAACATCTAGACCCCAACCATTATTTCCTCACTGTGAAATGAGAAACCCCCATGGCACTAATGATAATTATAATAATAAGTGCCAGGATTCAAAGCCGGGAACCTATTCTTGATAAGCAGAAACGTTATCCACTGAGCTAAGGCATTGGGTATTAGTATATTAAGTTTTTACATTGGATGAGCCTTTCAAAAAATATATGACTATTTTTTTGGCCTAGATTAATAACATTTTATTATATTAGTAGTGTTATTTTATAGGTGTTGATAATATCTATCAAAAGTGAATAATTCTGTTTATATGGCTTGACGTATGAATATAAGAAGGTAGGTCCAGTAACTTTTCTTGTTGTCAAATAAGGAAGGCTCTTCCTACGAATATTGGACTGTATTAAGCCTGTATAGAATATATTACTGATAGTAATGGTGTAAACTATTACGAGACAGTTTTGTTTATGTGATTACAATCACCATTGGCCAGTAGACGCTACTTGTAGCTATAATACAACTTACAAACATGACAAGACAGTTTGTATATTTGTAATGGAATCATCCTTTGTTATATTAGATAAATTAAGAACTAAATGTCAATTCCGGGCTAAGCACGTGATCAGCTACGCAGGTTACCTAGCTATCCAGGAAGCTACTGCTCCCCCCACGGCTTGTCAGTAACCTGCTGTACTGCTTAACGCAATAGTTAAATAGATACTTGAGCTATAATATTCAAGCCATATTAAGGAAATTACCTTAGTAAAATGCAAATTACAAGCTACCCTAGATCATGCGGCCACCGAGGCGGGTGGTGGTTATTTACGAGGTTCGATCAGAAATAAAGGTTAAATGTCCGATTAATTAAAATGCTGTCCCTGCACTTCCTGACACGCATATCATGCTAAGGCATAACCCCAACATTGGAGTCCCCTAATGAGTAGGCCACCCGCATTCGGTCTTTCAATTACATTGAATATTATTAATTAATAAAACGTGTAATTTTTTTCTTCTGATCGACCCTTGAACCATGTATGATGGCAAAACGCATAAATATTTAATCTGCACTTTTCACAACATGAGCGTTCAGTTAAGATGACGAGCTATCACAGAATGCAACCAACTTCGTCTCGTCAGAGATTTTTGTTGCCAATCACACTAGAACCACAAATATAATAACTTGGGTATTTCATCCACCATGGCCTGCGCATTCGTACACTTGTAGTTCTACTGTCACCATTCGTACACTTGTAGTTCTACTGTCACCATTCTTACACTTGTAGTTCTA
>CABFWB010007221.1:0-17825 GCA_902151455.1 Timema bartmani | reverse complement strand
TCCCCACCCACCCACGTAATGGATCGTAAGATTTTCCACCACCACCCTCATTCTTACGTAATTTTTTTGCGATTTGGTAAATTTGATTATTTTTATCGTTGATTATTTATTTGTAGACATAAGGATTGGTAATAAAGAGAGTGATATGCAATTTTAGAATACTTTAAATACATTAAAATTATTTGATAGTAAGGTTATATCGTCTTGTTTATTATTTATATTCCCTTATCCTTGTTTTATAGACGTTTTAGTTTTTCTTCTATGACGATGACATGTTTCGGTGATTTTTCTCCATTTTCAAGTCTTATTTGTATTAAAGATGATTGATTTTAATTCATACTGTTGGAAACTTGGCCGAGCCAGGTCTTGTGACTGCTCACTTTCAAATTAAAAATTAAATAAAAGGATAACCCACTTTGGTGGCCGTATGGTCAAAGGTGCTACTATCGAAGTAGACTAGACTGCCGATGACGGGGAGATAGTGGTTCGAATCTCGGTCAAGTGTACTTAAAATGGTTTTCCACGCAAATTTGAGTAATTTCCTCCAAATATAAAGAAGTGTTAGTTAAAAAATAAATAAAATAAAAGGATGGATAAAAATAATCGGATTTATTTTTTTAGAACAGTGTCTTACTAACCGTTTGGTATTACACGCTAGTAACATTTAAAACTCAGTTTAGAACAATAAGGATTTAGCAAATACAAAATGAGGAGAGCCGGGAATTGAAATCCTAGTCGAAGAAATTACATTTTACCAGAGTTAAAAATAGTCTATATTTTGAGGAAACTTATTTAATTAACGTTAAGTAAAATTCACTACCTTGCAAAAAAGTCCACCAGGCTTTCAAAATGTTGACTTAATTTAATTGTGGCGTTACCAGGTTTTCTAAATAATTTAATCAAATGAGAAAACCACTTAGAACGCATTAAACAAAACTTGACTAAAAACATATTATTTATAAATAAGACCTAACTTAAAGCTTACTAATGTTATTATTTTATTATAATTTTTTTTCTTATACAATTACCAAATTTCCCTTTGTCGTCACCACCGAAACAGGCTTTACTCTCGCTCCATGAAAGTTTATTCTCTTACAAAAGAGGTTTATAATTGTCGGGTTCAAAGTTGTTTTGAATGTCACCAGATTATAACAAATCCAGTAAGCTTGTCGAATAAACATTTTAGGATTTTGTATCAAAATAAGGTTACTAAATCGGTATAGACGAGAAAACTTGTTTAATGATCGGATTTCGATTATGGGCTGGTATTAAAATTTTGCTTTTTTTGCTGTGTTCTACGTATTACTACCCTCCCGGGCTATTTGCATATTTACACTAAAATGAGGTATGAATTAATAAGTTATAATTTCGAGTCAAATGTACACGGGTTTGCGTGGAAGGAGAATGAGAAATAATTTATAAAGACCCACCCTCGGTACGTCCTGCAGAGATTCAATCACTAACCTCTCTGTCATATTAAAAACCAGACCAAACTAGATTGACGCCTTAGCCCACATATCCACCTTTGTGGAAACTTTGTCACCAAACCTTACCAAGTCAATTGCAGAAACCACGTATATTGTTTCACCTATCACGTGGGTAGCTTAAAATACTTTTGTCTATTATTACATTCAAGAGAATGAGTAAGGTTTATTTTATGGATTTGCACCTGCATTAGCAATTTAACGTGGGGAAAGGATGGGAGAATATTTTAAAACCATCCTACAGTGGACATGGCCTACTTCAGCCCTCCACCTGTTCGGTACAGGAAACATATATTATGTTCCTTAGACTGCATGACCACCACTACAGCTAAAATAATGCAAACCATATTGTCATCAAACAAATTTACACTCAAGCACATTCACACACATTGACTACTTATTTTCTAAAAAATATTTACAAGTTAGCCTAAGTCAGCAAACTTAGAAACAAGATAAACCTATTCAATAGCACTGGTCCTGTGGTTTAAGGCATCAGATTCTCAATAGACTTAATTATCCGTGATGGAGAAGACGGTGTTTTGATCTCAGCCGGGGTGCACCGAGTTTGGTTTTCTACAAGTGATTTTCTCATCACCTGCCCATGAAAATGAGGGTGCACTTCCTTAAAACCAACCTTCATCATTCCTACATTTCGTTAATAACACTTCTGTTGTATTTATTAAACTACCCACTCCCTCCCCTATCTGACATTGTGTTCGTCTGGGCCGGTTGGCGTCGAATCATGGATGGGTGTGCTGGGGATGATTTTTTTATTTAAATGGTTTCCCAATTTCCCTCCACCACAATGTGGATATATTACCTTTAAACACTGCCCTACTCATCCCTATACTATCAGTGGGATTAAATGTGAATAGCCCAGAAGGGTAGTTAGATGCGATAGAAAAAACACCGTACAACCTCCTTTCTTTATCATGACGTCATACTATTTGTTCCGGTTATACTCGCACATTATAATTACTCTAATGGGGTAGGGATGAGGAAAAATCATTTTAGAGGAAATTTATCTAGATCTGCCTGGAAGGAGATACGGAAATCATTTAGAGAAAAACACCATAATTAGACCCATCCGGGATTCGAACCCCGGTCACCTCATCATCATCATAGGGCCAGTCTAACAGTAGAGTGACGCCTTGGACCATTCGGCCACGGAAGCGGTTAACCTTCTATTAAAACTTATGAAATACAATCAACAGGTAATAAACCCCACCCTCGAGCTCAAGAGTCCCTCGCCCTTACCCTGCCCATGGCAGATCTTATTGTGTACTCCGTAGCAGCAGACAGACGGACCCTTGTGTAATTATCCACATATAGGCTCGAGGGTCGCGTGACGGTACCTACCTCCACAATACCGCGTGAGAACTCGGCCATACTGACTGTTACAGCGGGGGATGGGAGAAGATTAGAACACAGCTCGCTGATGGATGGAAGATGAACGATGCGTTCTAACGTCTCATTGTCCAACATAACTCTTTTCATCCCTAGGGACCGTCCTTAAAATTACGTAAGGGCGTCGAAGAAAGGGAGAGGTCAGAATTCATCACAGGTAAGGTTTGTTTTATCAATGTTTATAGCGGAAAAAAAATCTAAAACAACTTTGTTTTCGTCGGAAAATAAATAAATATAAATTATAAAATTTTACTTATTTTTCATTTACTTATGATGTGTTACAACTAATTTTAATGTTTCTAATAATGTTCATGTTATTTGGTAAGGAGTAATAATAATTGATAGTAAGATTATATCGTCTTGTTTATTATTTTTACTCCCTTCTCCTTATTTTATATACGTTTTAGTTTTTCTTCTATGACGATATGTTTCGGTGATTCCTCACCATATTCGAGTCTTATTTGTATTAAAGATGATTGATTTTAATTCATACTATTGGAAATTTGTTAAATTTTACGGTTTTATATGAAATAATGTCCTTAAAAAACATCACCTAACTCTCGATCTGGCCACCATTCCTTCCTTTATTTTTATGACAATATTCCCTATGACACTTAGCGAGATGAATAGTATCTTTTAGTATACACTTGACTGGATGATGTAAAAAATATACCTGTTCTTCTTAAAATAAATACAGTAGAACATGGTTATTAATGAGAGCGGATATTACGAGATAACAGCTATAATAAGCAAACTAAGACATACTGCAATTATTATTTTAATTCAAGCTATTCCCATCCAATTGCTCACTTCTATAACAAACGTACCACATGGATATAACATTAAAATTTCGTAACTATGAAAACTAAAATCATTATTCTTTTCTCAGGTAATTGGAAAAACCAAATTCTTATCATAGACAAAAAATTAAGGGGGGAGGGCCTATATTGTATGAACATTTGCATTGGATTACTGGACGGTCATAAACCTGCACGTAATCAGCTACAAGTTGTTATAAAAGCGAAGTTACCTCTTTCATTTTTGACTACTCCTATACTTCCTTTGGGGCCATCCCCCCTCACCTACCTCTTCAGTGTAATCTCCCACTGTACCCAAACACATCCACAACTATAAAATCAGTTATAAATGAAACCTTCCGTCGGAAATATGCTATTAACAAAAGAAAGTACCTCTTAAGTTGCGAAAAAGTTGAAATTATGCATGATTTAGAACGTGGTGCAAAAATGTTGACGTGTGTAAACAGTTTTCTTTGTCATCTTTAACAGTATAGACATTGTGGATGAATATAGATGTTTACATATTGGCACTGGAAAATCACTTTAAAAAAATGAAAGTGTGAGCTTACAATCGTCGATGAAGCATTGCTTCAAAGGTTCACTACATCAAAGAAGTGCTGTATTTTAAATAGACGCTTCTATCTTAAAAGCATTTGGTAAAAAAAGGATACTTAGATGTTTTTTGTAACAATGCTTTTAGTGCGGTCGACCGTTGAAAACAGGCGGGATCGGACGAATTTGGTCACGTGACCATGCCCCATCGATCTCTGATTGGCTGTTGGCTTTCTCCCCTCTCTTTGACCCCCTCCCCCGTGTCCTCTATCCAGTGTTCCAAACATATTGGTTCTTGTTCCAAACATGTTGGTTCTTGTTCCAAACATGTTGGTTCTTGTTTCAAACATGTTGGTTCTTGTCCAAACTTGTCAGTTTCTGTCCCTTTGGTTCTTTATGTGTGCTCAATGGTTTTTTATATTGGTTTATATTGATTTTAAAACCGACAGAACATCGTTTATGCAAAAATAAGTTTAGAATTTCAATCTCCAGTTCCAATAGCAAACGAGTGGGCATTAATCAGGAAGCATTTCAATGACTAATGCATCTACAACAGCAACCAAACAGGACTTTTTAGTTATAATTTGGCACCTTTGAATATATTTGAATTCAAAGGGGGGAGGGAATGTGTTGGTATAATAAAATCAACGACTCACTTGAAGGTGCTCGTATGCACAAATATGTCAGGAATTGATAAAAAATATACGGTTTAATAAAGGGAAATCGTTAAAAACTCTGTGTTTGAAAAACATAACATGTGGACCACATTGCGAACAAGAAAGCTTGGATGGCTTTGGATATTTTTCGATATTTCGTAGATGATTGGAAAAAATGAACTACCCGAAAAGTAGAAAAACATGTTAATTTTTCTCCAGCACATCCCTTGAGTCAAAATTCGTCCAACATTAATCCAGTGTTTTTTGCCTCCCAGGGCGATATTAAATTTACAACCAATTAACATGGGTGTAATCAAAAGTTTTAAATGATTTCATAAAATATTTATACTTCATTTAATCCATCAAAGAGAAAAGAAATGTTACAAGTCTATATCGATATTAGATGCTATAAATGTATTGAATTATGCGCGGAACAATGTTACGTCGACAACCATATCAAATTTCTTCAATAGAATGAAATTAAATTCAAATTATATTTCAATCGTAGATGAATATAATAGAAACAAAGAACGCTTGCCACTATCCGAATTGTTGCTGCGTAGCAACGTTATAGGTTTTAGTAATGCCATCGATGAATTTGTGTTAGTGGATGACAACTTGTCGATTAGTGGTCTTCCTACAGAAATTTACTTCATTGATGCTGTACTCAACATTGACGATTATAAAGGTGATGATTGTGATGATGCTATAAGTGAAAGTGAGTCAAAATCAGTGCCGACAACCTCCTAAGCTCGATCTGACATGATCACATTAGTCGATTTTTTTGAAAGAACGGAGGCGAATAATATGTTTATAGTGTTTAGTGTTTTAAGGTAAAATAGGGAAAATATCAAAATGAAACCCTTAAAACAAATAGCAATTTTAAAATGTATAAATTAAAAGACTAGAAATCCTCTTTATTATTAATAAGATTTTTACAGATAAATTAAATTGTGTTTAGTATCAAGTGTATTGTAGTCTATTGTATACGCACACAAATAATATGATGGCATGTAAATTTCAGTATATTATTTTTTCTCTTTAATATGAACTTAAGGTGACCTGGCGGTCTAGGGTAAGGACTTCTGTGCTGGGGGTTCGGGGTTCAATCCTCGGTTCCAGCACAGATTTATCTGATTGCCAGACCCTTCCTTCACCTCTGACAAGACTTGTATTAATCACAACTTGTGAATGTGAGGAATGCCAGGCCTCCACCGTGGTTCGGATCCCATGTTAAACTGTAGGTCCTCCATTTCATCTCACATTCAGCCTACCATTCATTAGAGTAAGTGCGTATAACCCAAACGGGTAGTAAGACGTGGTGATGATAATAATAATAATAATAATAATAATAATAATAATAATAATAATAATAATAATAATAATATAGGTCTATTTTTAATCTCTCTTTTTATCTAATTATTGAGAATTTAAAAAGTGTAGGCTCTAGATTTAACTCATTACTGATATAGTGAGTAGTGATTATAACGATAAAATGTTGTCATTTCACTGGTGTTTGCTCTAACCAATTTCGACTGCATTTACATAATAAGCAATAAATATTGTTAAGTTGACTCCTGGATGACACCGGTAGGGATGTCTCCAACTGAGACACCACTTTGTAAATATCATCACAGTAAATATATGTGTCTCAGGTCTGTCTTTATTAGTCAGACACCTTAATTTTGTCGCTAGCTTGCCTGCTTACTGAGATTGATATCCCGTGTTCTTCCGAGACTGAATCTTGGATCTAAATTCTCATTTTACCCAAGAATCCTAAATACGAGTCTTGGAAAACATGATGAGCATCGGAGGTCTACATTCCTATATTGGTATACATTTTACTTTTTGATTTTGTTTACATTAATTATTTAGTTATTATATCCTATGGGAATTTTAACTTTTTTTATAATCTGAACTCACATGCTATATCCTATGGGAATCTTAACTTTTTTTAAAATTTGAACTCACATTCTATATCCTATGGGAATTTTAACTTTTTTTATAATCTGAACTCACATTCAAGTTAAGTGGTAAATTAATGGTCTAATTTTTGGTTGTTAGGATTGTACTATGATTATTTGGGCTAAGCGACTAGTAAACGTCAGAAGAGATCTCTTAATATGATACAAAATTTGAAAAGAAAAGGACAATTTATTTTTATCTCTTATCAGAATATTATTGATATAATTCAAACCTCGAATTTTATTGAGTATTAGGAGATCAAAAGGACCCAGTGGGGAGTTGGTTCTCCCCAAGATTGCAAATAAATTTAATAAAATTGTAAATTATATTAATCACAATACACACAGACGAGATTTGAACCCCAACTTTCCCATTATTGGCAATCCAAGCCTGAAGAGAATGATACTTTAGTGAAACTGGTCAGTATTTTATATTATTAGAAATATGTATAAAAACTGTAGCATGATGCCAATGCGGCTATTTTAAACTCTTTCTTAAGTAAGTGATTTGTTTTTTCCTCAAAAATAAATGAAAGTTTATTCCATGGAACAAATGAGTAAAGGCTAAACATCATGCATGAGTGACTTCTCACAAAGAAACAATTTGGAAAAAAAAATCTATAAAAGTACGCGTTTAAACTCCCCGTTTATATTTGTATAGTGGTGAAAAAGTGACTCTAGTTGTCACAAAGTGAGTGGTATTTGAACATGGGTGCGCTTTGTGTTAAAATTGGAACAGTGGGAAGTGATCTGCATTTGAAATGACCATCCTTTGGGCTATGCACAGACTGTTGGAATACCAACTAGGCGCCTGAGCGGGGAGTCACAAGAATACCACCGAATGGACAATGTGTGCACCATGATTTAAATGAATGTTCACTTAGGAATCGAAGGAAAAAGTTACTATTATCACTCACGGTAGGTTTGCCAATTTCTAAGAGTTAAATTAGTACGAAAAATAAATCAATATCAATCATTATTATTAGCACCGCGTCTTACTACCAGTTCGGTCTATACGCACAATATCAATCATATTTTGCTACTTGTATAGGTGATAATAGCTCAGTCTAATCAATTGTTGACGTAACAAAACAATTGCGAGGCGGATGATTATGGAAAGGTTTTAAATAGTTTTTCAACTGTCAGAAAATGCGTAAACGTGTGCGTGACTGGCGAAAGTTTGGCAAAACCATAATAATACTGAATATCATTCAACTTAGAGACAACTGAGCATAGGCCCAGTATTGGTGGTCGCATAGTTTATTGTATAAGAAAACTAAATTGTCATTAAAAGTATATCTTTGAGACTTCCTAAACTTATAAGTATACCATGTGCAGTACTTTAAAATAATATTTTAATATGATCAAAATTACCTTGATCACTCATAATCGGTAATGCTATTACTTACTTTATAACATTAGGAGCTCGAAAAATTCATTGCAGCACTTACAAAATACGTCCCCTACTCCAATTCTGAGCTAGTTCTATCCAGTACACCTCATTACAAATTATCTCTAGCCCAAGCTAGTTCAATCCAGTCAACCTCATTACACCCTATCTCTTTCAGGTACATTTTAATGCTATTCTCCCATCTGCATCTAGGACTTCCCAATGCTCTCTTACCAGTCAATACATTGAACGATTTTAAAAGGTTGGGACATGAGTGAGTATATGAGGAAGGTTGATTCTTAGTAATAAATATCGAAAAAGTATAGTGTACAAAAGATGGGAGATCACGGGAGCTTTGATAAGTTTATATACATAAATCCTGGCTAAAAAGGTTGCTGAACTCTAATATAAAAGAGTCACTCTGGCGATAAACTTGACTGCCGGTTATGAGAATATTGGGGCTCGAATCTTGGTTGGGTGAACTAGGGGTGGCTTTCTACATGTTATCACTGTGGTTTTACCCAAGGGTAGCGCTGATTTTGAAGGTTGAGCTCATCCAAGTGGCGACTATCCTGACCCGTATGGGACAAGAGGCTTCCCTTCTTTGCCTGGGGTTTGTTTCTAGTCCAGAAATTCTGGCAAAGTTTCTCCTCATGGCAACCCCAGGCAACGTCCGGAAGGTTTAATCCAACGGGCGGCTAAATCTTTGTCGAAGTCTCTGATTAGGAGTGAATGATGGGAGGAGAGCCCCTACTCGCCTCACACTAAGCGGTTGGTAGCCGATACCTCCCTGAAAAGATGGTCAAGACAACTCCACGAGGTCTCCACTGAGCAACCTAGGCTGAAAGCTCATTGGAGTGATTCCTGGGGCTAGGCACTTGACCTCCTCCGAGGGGTCAACGCCCCTATATGGGAGTCCAGCACTCATGGAAAGAGGAGTTAATTCCTCCCTCCGAGGGAAGCTGGCCAAGGTGGTGGGGGTATCTCGGTTGTCCGGTGATGACAGGGTCAAAGGCAGGCACGGGGTCATCGGTCCTTAAATTGCCCGCTGCGCGTGCAATGTTCATGGCTACGCTCGAAGGACACATCCATGATGGTTTAGCCCGAGCTTCTATGAGTTGTTTGTTCCCTAGACAAGTGGATGCTGGATCCTGACATGACAGGTGAGTAACCACCTTGAAATTCGCTGACTTATATAAGGTGTTAGCCTAGTGACGTGTGGTATTCTCGTTCTGTGTTTTTACATATTGCATCAACAATCTAATTCTAATGCGTTTCCTTTAAACTATATTCATCATTACTACGCATTTATTCGACCCGTTAACAAATTTGGTGAAAAAACAAAAGGATTTTTGTTTTAAATAGACTATTCGAACATCGAAACAGTATGTTTTAGATAAAAAGAACACTTTACATGCACAAGTGACCATTTATTTTAGTCAATATTTGTGATGGAGCCACAGTCTTATGGAGTTGCGATATTTTCTAAACAAATATAATGATACTGATGGACTTAACGTGGACATTCTTGACACAGGGTCATACCAGCATACAATTTTACGAAGTAATTTTAAGGTGGCCAGAGTTTACATTCACAACAACAACATGAAACTATTAGGGAATAAATCTGAGTATTTCCCCGCTTGTATTAATTAAAACAGACACAAAATTGTACAGTTAATTACAGTCCAATTTTCATAGGAAGGGTCTCATATAAAATACAAACATATTTTTTGCGGTGGTAAATTGATAAAATGTTACTATTTTATAGGTATTTATAATTCTATCAAAATTTACACCTGAAGATTACGTGACTTGACGCAGGAATGCGTGAAAGTAGATCTAATAACTTACTAAATGTCAGATATGACCCTTCCTTGGACTGTAAAAAAGTGGTAGGGCTGGTATGACCTTGGGTGGCCTTGTTAAGGTGACATTGAGGTCACTTTTATTTTTTAAATGAGACTCCCTGTTTTTATTACATATTCTTGTAGCTCAGGGTTTGCCATTTTCAAAATGGTGGCTTCAAGCTTTTTAAAGTCAAAGCTATCACGAGAAATGAACTTTTCATGACTGTCTGCCAATGTTTGAAATAGATAAATCACCTGATAGTTGTCACTAATCACTTCTCCCACCTTAGACACCTCTACATGATCAATATGCAAGAACTGTTGAGATTACTTGGTGACGAAAATTTAACTAAAGGCATATGCCTATATTGTAGCAATTTTTATTTTGAACGAATATCTTTACATTTATTTTGTCATAAACTTGACCTTAAACGTGCATTCTCTTTAACCTATCACCACCCTTACTTAATTTAAGAGCCAAGTACAAAGAATGTTGAAAAAAACCAACCCCCAGAGCACCCAGCAAATATTTGAATCTTGACCTCTCAATCACTATCAATCTAGTCGATTGTAAGTTTGGCCTGATGTTTGAGATCACATGAGCAAGACCAGTGGCGCACCCAGAAATCTACTTTGGGGAAGATCAATCAAGGTTGTAGCCAGAATTAAATTTCGGAAGAGAGGTGTGGGGGTTGAAGGGTTTGTTTGAAAAAATAATGTTTTTTTAAGAGGTTTGCCCTCCAAGCCAAAAAGGGAGTCCAAGGACTCTCTCCATTAAAAAGTTTAAAAAAATTGGATGCACCTAGAAGCTATTTTGAGGAGTCACTATTTAGAAAAAATTTAAAATTTAAATGCCTCTAGAAGCTATTTGGAGTAGTCTTCGCTCAGCCAATTTTAAAAAATTAGATGGTTCTAGAAGCTATTGGGAGTAGTCTTCGCTTGACAAATTTTTGAAAATTAGATGCATCTAAAAACTATTTGGACTAGTTTTAACTTGGAAATTTTTTGAAAATTGTATACTTCTAGAAATTGTTTGGAATGATCTTTGCTTGGCAAATTTTTGAAAACCAGATGCTTCTAGAAGTTATTTGGAGTGGTCTTTGCTTGGCAATTTGTTAAAATTAGTTGCCTATTGAACTAAAAAATGTGGATTAAATTTACTCAACAAATCTTCAGTGCTCGATTTTATAGTTCAACTTGATGCATTTTAAATTTTTGCTAAAAATGTTTGGTTCTTGTGGGGGGCAACTGCCAAATTCGTCCCCACCTCTCACCTTGGTGCGCCACTACAAGCAACTGTCTAGGTACGGTTGTTTGGGATGATAAGCCAGCTAATTGCATGATGTAGTTTAAATTACGATTAAAAATTGTACAAATAAAATTCATTAGGTAGCCCTTAATATTAAATGTATGTCATCACTGAATGGAATTGAAAAGAAATACATAAGAATTTAATTTGAATTAAAACTTTTGCCACTAATATTATTACAATCTGACCGTATTTGTTACTAATTGATTGGACTGTTCAAACACAAGAACAGTTGAAACTGCTTTAGTCCGGCAATTCCCGTGGTCCAGCGCGTTTTGAATCTACCACCATTAGTTTGAGGGTCGGCCACCAGGTCAGTGCTATTAGCAGTACAAAGGTTGTTCACATCTGCAGTCGAGTATTTGTGGTTGGTTATACATTATTAGTTTGGCTCCTGTTTTAGCTGAATTTTAACCCTTAATTTAGTCTTCCACGAGACCAAGAGTTTTATAAGGAGGTATATTATTTCCCGTTTTGAGCTTTCTTCTACCTTGTATGACATTTAAATACGTATGTATATTGATATGACAAGACTAGGGCTTAAGTAAAAGAGGTATAGGGTTATTAGGAGTCAAATTCTTAAATCCGGCAATATCTTTAATCCTGTTTTTGTCTGGTCCTAAGGGTACCGGACTAGAAAGTTTCAACCGTATTCTTATAGAGAAATCTAGTTTAATTTCGGGTGGGTTGGACAAAGATTTGTACAATTTGCAGTGCTATTTGCATACGATTTCACCATGCAAACTAATTAGTAAACATATAGATACCAACGTTGGATTAGTAATCATTTATTAGCGGTACTTTCCAAGGTAAAATTAGTTTGTAAATTGGTACTGATAGGTCTATATTGAGTGTATTTAGCAAGTTACCTATAATACCTCAATTCAATTATGTTGATGGGTGCTTTGTATTTTAGTTCAGCAAATCCATTAAAATTACATTCTATTTAATATCATATGATGTTTTAACAAATATATGTTATATATTTATGGTACAGTTATTATACAAAATAAATGATTAATTGGCACAAAATGAATACAAAAGAGTGTACTTGAAAAATAATTTAAACTTAAATTAATGTAACAAGAAATTTACTATAGCTTGTATAATAGGCCTACAAAATAAAATAAAACATTTTTCATTTTTTTTTTTTATTTTTTTTTTCATTTCGGATATAATTTTCAATATTCATGAATGATTTCATTTTTATTAATTTAAGTAAGCATCTTCTCATATACAACTCCTTAATCTAATTATCAACTTTAATTAATCTATTAATTAGTTAATTAATTTAAGAGAATTTATGAGAATTCTCCAATGACCTATACAAAAACATTCTTTTTATAATGGAATGGGGCAGAAGATAGATGCTATTGGAACCTGTAAACCTTCTTTTGATATAAATATAAGCCCAGTTTTGTCATTTCATTTTGCATTTGAAGTTGCTTCAGAGTGAAATGTGTATTTTATTCGTTCACGTTCACTCAGTTTCCTTTTAGTTCAGACAAATGTATATTTTTGAGACGTAGTAAAGTTTCAGGCTAAGAACTGCATATTTATTTACTATTTTCAAATCCCTGGTGAGTTATCTTAAAGTTTCTAGGGCAGGCTTTTATAAAATGATTTTTTTGGTAAAAATCCGCAGACGAGATCGTAGCTTTTTTGTTGCAGAACGTCTTATACCCCGTCCGGAATTTAAGGATTTAGTTATATAAATTATGGAGTGTTTTTGATATAGTTATAATTTAAATGAAATACACCCGCATTTGCATGAATGATTATTGAGAAACCCTCTAGGAAGAAAACTCACTACATCCGGCCATAATTTGAGCTACTATTTATCGTCATCTTTCAAATCATACTAGATGAACGTTACGGCTGGTCAACATGACTCCAGATGTGGGCATCAAGTCAAAAGATTATTACTTTGCTAATGGCTGGACGACTTTTTGAACTTTTACTCTCTAATGTGATGTACTATTTACGACTATTTAATTTATTCCCATGATGAAATAATCAAGTTATTAGTTCTCACCCTTAAATCCTAAGGAAACGAATAATTAATTCCGTTATGATGAATGTTAATTATTCCCCAGTGTTTGTGGCAGTAAATGTTGTGGCTTGGCCGTTCCTTAATTGGCCATTCTGAGGTTCTCCGACCCTTTCGGGGAACGGGACGTGATGACGTAGACTGGAATAAATTTGGGGGAAATGGAGGAGAGATCTACGCTCATACAAATCAAAATTATTTTATTCATATTCCAGATGGTGCTGTCCAAGTTTTTGGAGATTCGGTGGGGTGTTTTTTTTTTAAACAAAGACCCCAGATAATAATGAGCAAAGAGCAGAGCCTGTGTAGTTATTTACACCCCAGACTCTGACACAGGATCATGGGGTCTAATCACGACCGGGTGCAATGGATTATTTGTTTCACCATTAATACCTCACACCAGTGGTTCAACTACCCATGGCGTAAGGTTCGTGCTAGACTGGATTGACGGGAGGGGAAGGGGAGGTTTCAAAGTTTGAATCTCAGTTGTGTGGATGTTAGGGTGGTTTGTTATCACTGTGGCTTTCTCATGCTCTAGGAAGAGGAAACACTTCTTCTAAACAAACTTCCTCCTCCCTAACATTTAAATTAAGACATAATTATCAACCATGTTGTTTAAACGAATCGTTTAAAATATTTAAGAGAGAAGATGGATAGTCACTAATGAAAACAACTCTCATCTTTCGTACACTCTCGCCATCTTAGACACAGTGCACGGAAATGAAAGAAGGACTCCCAAATCGGACAAAAGTTATTTTTTTAGCACAGCGTCTTACTACTCGTTGGGGCTATACGCTTATGTACTAATACTAATAACGTTAATTGTTTAGGGATGAGGAATAACATTTATTTATAGGAAGTGTGCCCAAATTTGCGTGGAGCTAAGAGTGGAAAATCATTTTGGAAAAACCACCCTCTGTACACCCGACCAAGATTCGAAACTTCTTATCACCTCGTATTCGGCAATCTAGTCTACTGCGAAAATGACACCTTAAACCATGCGGGCACTGAAGCGAGTCCAACAAAACTTGAAAACCATTGTACCCACTCTATTGGCTAATATTGTTCTTGTAATATTTTTATAGACAAATATCCGCTACCTTAGCTAGGTTTGCAGTGCATCTACCTACTAATATAAGACTCCTGGGTTCGATTCCCGTCATGTTTGAAACATGTATCATTGGTTAAATTAGAGTTACCATTTCCCAGTGATAGATTAACCCGTGGGGGACTGTGGGTTGTGTTGGTTCTAAAGTTAATCTTGTTTGTAAGTCGTGTGCTGATATAATCAGTTGGATCAAAATGTTGATGTTAAATACTTCAAAATAATAAAGTAATAATAGTAATAATGATAATAATAGGCTGCTAAACGCAAGTGGATTATATACCTCACATTTGGCGAGCTCCAACTAATGCACCAACACATTACTACCAAAATAATACCCAGCTCGGGAACCCCAGTATATCTAAAGCAATTTATTAGCCCCCGAAGCTCAACGAATCAACGCTCTGTTTCACAACTAAGGTTTTCTCTACGAATCTAAATTAGCCAAATAAACGGGAAAATTTGATCACAATAATTTAACAATATATTTTTCAAGATTTAAATGCAAAATATTACTACTTTACTCTAGTCGTAATGTTCGGAAGAAAAATCACTCAAGTCAACTTTTTTCCCTTCTCCAAATCACAAAGTTTGTAGTACAGCCCAGCGACAGCTCAGACGTTCTGTGAATATTTAAAGTTCAAGATCTTTTTAGAAACCTCAACCAGTTTATGATGGCATTTGGAAGCATGCCCCAATAATCCAGTCACCCACTTCGATAGCCTAACGGTTTAACGCGCTACTCTTGCAATATACTCGACTGCCGATGACGGGGAGATCAAGGTTTGAATCTTGGTCGGGTGTACTGAGGCTTGATTTCTAAAATTGTTTTCTAATCTCCCTCCACGTGAATTCGGGTACACTTTCTATAAATATAACCCTCCTCGTCCTTAACATTATTAGAGTAATTGGTATATAAGCGGATAACCCGAACGGATAGTAAGGCGTGATGCTAAAAAAATAGTCCAGTCATAATAGGAGAATAAAAAGTCTTACCTGGAAATAATAACACTAAATGAAAGACTTTGTATGTGAGCAGTGCTAGTGCCAAGTAATAACATAACAAAAACAACACCTTCTCATGCTGTGCTACAGCCGCTACCTTGTAAAATGACGCCCAAAATTTAGTTTTGCATAAATATCTCGTGAACGGTTAGATATAATGAAAAACCATTCAAACAAATATTAAAGAAAATCAAATTATACATTATATTTTATGTGTTACCACCTTGTATACCTGAAATGGTTACCAAGTTTCATGCCAAAGAAAATGGGGGAAAATTTATTTTCTCATATATTAATGAATAAACATCCACATGAAGCTGGAATGAAGGAGTACATTTTCAAAAAAGCTATTTTTATTTTTCTGAGAAGATTTTTCATGAGTATCAACAAGGAATTGGTCACTGTGCTTAGGTAGGGTTATCAAAAATTAATTTAAATTCTACTTAACAGCTTTTATTCACCATACAATGAAATAATATAAAATACTCATCAATAAAAGCTAAGAATATTTACTTGAACAATTGTTTAATTCTAACAGAACCAGTAAGAAGTAAACCACAACATATAAAATTTGATAGTCAGTGAAGTCAATTAAGAAAAACTCGATAAACTACTCACCAAACTTATTATTATAAAATTCTGTAACAAAACCAGGCGAGTTCTTACATGATAAGCTTACACAGTGACTGCACATTGCTCGTTTAATTTCATAAGAATCACAAGAAGTCTTACATATATACGAAATCAAATGCAAGACTTTTTCTAGTACTGGAGGAAGTTTTGTTGGTATTAGTTATAGTGAATAACTAACAAGGTTCCAGTTCCATTGACACATATCTAGATCATTTTCTAGCCACTGCTGTACTTGGTAATTAACTCTGGAGAAGTGTTGGGAAGTGGCTTCTGATGCTGTTGTAGAAACAAGTGCGCCTAAGTCAAAGTTTGCCTGCAGCTTTTGTTTCGCTTTTTGTTGGTGGTCAGTTTATAAAGTGTCTTAGTTTTTTTATTTTCCATACATACAGTAGCCCCATGGCTTCTTTGGTGCTGACTGACAGCTCACAGCCGACAGCTGACGGCTTTGAAAAGCTACCAGACCAAATTATGTATCCCTACGCCGAACCACATGATCTGCAAAAACATGTGTTTAACAGCTGTCACTTCTGACAGCCAAAATCTAGGTATATAACTAAATATTTACTGTCAGAAGTCAGCTGTGAGCTGTCAGTTAGCACCAAAGAAGCCATGGGGCTACTGTAGCTATGATGAACTACTCACCGGTTTTAGCGATGCCATCCGTAGGTGAATGTTCTTGATTGAATACAACTTTGTTTCTTAACTTCTATTCCCTTTCTATTAACTTCAGAAACTTAGTTTTTACTTTTATAAATATTCTGGATTTTGTGTCATCCTTACACTGCGTGAGAAAATAGAATAATATTTTTGGTCTATAGATGAATCTCTCTTTTATTGAAGAATACACCTTATTCTGCGTTTCTATCGGTAGCATGCTATAGAGCCACTCTAGAGATTATGACATCAACGTCATCTGTTGCTTAATGTATCTCAATTCTGGCTTTGATGAGAAGAGTACTAATTGCTCTTATGAGAGCCATCTTGTTCTTGAAATTATAAGGAAAATCAAACTTTGTATGGGTTATGTAAGTATGTTCATTAAAATTAACTATAAGTGTTTTAATTTGATAGCGAAAATTATGTTCTTCTCCTTTGGTTGTAGGACTGTCCAGATATCCGCCAATAACTATTACATTCCCTTTACCAAAGCATTTTTCTACATAGGAATTGTATGCATCCCTCGCATTGGTATAGGTAGCTGGCCTTGGCCAAACCACTCTGTTTATATAGTGTCCTCCATCAACAACATGTAGAGAGATTCCAGTGTGAATACAACATTTTCCTCTGGCACAAACGCAAACACAAGAAAAGATTTTGTCCCTTTACGCATGAATCATTCAGTGAAAAGGGCAGAGTGTCTTGGCGTGAGTTAATACTTGAAGTACTCTTTAAAATCTTCTGTACTACTATTCAGGGAAATTACTGTGCTAAATAATTATTGTTGTACGTTGATTTAAACAATGTTTCCCGTTACTTTAACTGCTGACGTAGCTATTCCTATTGTTATCACTCTTGCGTTCCTTGGTAGTTATGTAACGTTAACTTGCAGTTAGTTACAATTGGATCCATCCCGTTATAATTTTGATACGTAACTATCAAGAATTCATACCACCCGCTCAATAA
>CABFWB010007220.1:0-26600 GCA_902151455.1 Timema bartmani | reverse complement strand
ACAATGTGTAGTCTATCTCATTTTAGTTGACAGTAAAAGTTAACTAATTTGACCCGCTTCGGTGGCCGCATGGTCTAAGCAAAAGCGTCACCCATTAGAGTAATTATTACATAGGCGTATAACCCGAACGGATTGTAAGACGTGGTTCTAAAAGGAAAAACCTCTTTGGAGGATTATCCTCGATTTTTTAACAAAAAATTGAATGCTTTTAGAAGCTATTTGAAGTTTTTTTATGACATCTTCCATATTTATAAGTATTTACTAAACTTTTTACCCAGATAGTATAAATCTAAGAGGGGTTGGGAGTAAAGGGCCGTGTGTTAGAGCCCCTTATACTCCTCGGTTCCCACGCACTGCTATCAACTAAGTAAGGTAAGATAGAAATTTAGTCTACACGTGAATAATTATTGTATAGTTAATTTCACATTTCCCTCAAAAAAAGTGACATATATAAAAGTGTGTGTTCTTCAAGACAGTTTTTTTTAGCAACGCGTCCTAATACCCGTTCATATTATAAGTTTTCAATACAAGTTAAACAATCAATCAAGGATTGGGGTTGTTTGTGGACCCTTCACGAGAATCTCAAGCTAGCAAAATATCACAAGAGGCTGACAGCTGGACTGTGTAATGGGGAGGCGATCCACCACACATTCTTCCTCTTGACCTTGAGCTAGGTTTCCATTCCGTTGTTTCTCTTTTTCTGACATGGGGTGGTAAAATAAGTATAAAGAGGATAAGATTAGACAGAGACAGACGCTGTAGTTCAAGAAAACAGCACAAAGCATTTCATTTTAAGACATGAGGCCTAACACGAATGATACTTTCTCACGTACCGAGGCGGCCCCCTTAAATATATTAAACAACAGGAGCCATGCCAGAAGGGCAGAAACGACCCACAAGTTGAGCACCGAAACCGGTGAACAACATAAATTAAATATAGTAAATAACATGAGCCATGCCTGATGTGTGGAAGTGACCCACAAGTTGATCACCGAAACTGGTGAACAACATAAGTTAAATATACTAAATAACACAAGCCATGCCTGATGGGCGTAAGTGACCCACAAGTTGAGCACCGAAACTGGTGAACAACATAAGTTTAATATACCTAAATAGGTATTACCATTAGGCCCGGAACAAACTGAACAGCCCCTTTCCCGACTAACTGCCTCGCAGACTACAAAATGGTCATACAGGCTAAGGTGTGGGAATCATCCCAATTTAAACTGCTGGTCTTAAGGACCAAGCAGAAAACATGTGAAATACTAAATGACTTCACACCAAGTAACCTAAGCCAACTAACTGCCTCGCAGACTACAAAATGGTCATACGGGCTAAGGTGTGGGAATCATCCCAATTTAAACTGCTGGTCTTAAGGACCAAGCAGAAAACGTGTGAAATACTAAATGACTTCACGTCTAGTGAACTAAGTCATAGAAGGTTAACCTAGACAACAAAGAATATTAATATTGTGAGAAGCTAATCCTCTCGACAATTTATACATAAAACCTAAGACTCCAGCCTGATCATATAGCCACCTAATCCCCACGAACTTGAATAGTTAATCAAACTCGACATTACTTTCGCTGGTCCGGTTGGTCCCTCACCGTCATCATCGTAACCACTGGTAGCGTTTGAGTTGAAGTAAGAACTTCGGAGAGTGTCGACTATCCTGAAGGTGATGAATAATTGTAATCGTATTTTTGCCTAGTGAACCCAGGAGTTTTATAGTGGTTGAACGCAAAGCATTATGAGAAGCAAAGAAGGGGGAGTAATCCTATTACTTGGTATTGGTCACGTAGGCCCAAGTAAATGAGGCTTCAATGGACTAGCAGGCCATGCGTTGCCCTCAGTTGTTTTTGGGGCTCGGAACGGTCAAGTGCAGTACTTCAAGAACGGCGGGGCAGGGGAAGTCTTCTGATGGAGCCGGTCTTATTCCATGCAGTATCCGAGACGTGGTATGTAACACATGGAGACCCATACACGAACACACTTGCATTTATATCAGGGTATAATACATGCGATTAAGTGCACCAATCTTGGATAGTACAGGGCTAAATTGGCTAGCCCGTTACAATATTTTCGGCTTTAGTCAAAGATACAGACAGACGGTCAGCCAGACATAGAGAAGGAAACGCAAAAACTACTTTTTCTATTTCAACATTTATTAAAATCTAAAGTTTTTTGAATTTTTTTCGTGATTACAAAACTTATATCTTAGTGGGGTCAAGAGAAAGTAGAAATGCAGGTAAGTAAGTGGCACCAAAATATTCAATCAAATAATGTGTGGGGTATATTTGATCTTATTTTTTTTAGATACTATAATGAATAAAATTATAGCCCATTATAAAAAAAAGTTATTTGAGGAATAATTTACCCGGGTAAAGATACATGCACCAAACAATATTGCAGTAAAGGAAGATTATTAGGACTTCAGGTTGGAAAAGGAAACTTAATAATGGTCCACCTTAGAGAGATCATGATCCACAAGGAAAAATAAATCGTATGAGGTTGCTATGTCCGCAAAAGTGTGCGCTTTGGCCGACCGAGTGTTGGTGCCATGCCACCTGACTCTCCAATTTCACAAATGTTAAAATTTTACTATTTTAATCAAGTATATACAACCTATTAATAGATTAAATTATGTGATGAAACCATTGGAATAATCAAAATGTTAATATTTATATTAAAACCTTTCAATAAATTATATTTATAATAAAAATAAGCGTTTAGAAATAGGTAGACATAAATATATTTATATATATTTTATATATTGATAGAACTATATATAAATATTAATATATTGCACCATACTGTACAACATAGCTATACGTATTTAATTATACCAATTACGTAAGAATTAGAAATATAGTGTTTATAGGAAATGTTCCTCTATTTGCTTGGTAAGAGCATGAGAAATCGTTTATTTAAAGCACCCTTAGTACACCAAGCCAGGATTTGATCCATGGTCTCCCCATTACAATAAAATTAGGTCAGGTGTCTACAAATGCTGGTTTCTATATTTAGGGTTTTCGAAAACAAGCTGCTTAGGAAGATATTTGGTCCAAAAATTGATGCAGATACTGGGGATTGGAGAAAGTCTCGTAGATTACGGTGGGCAGGACAGGCATCGTGAAAGGGGGATTTTAGAACCTTGTCCAGGGTATTTACTGGCAAACCCATTGGAAAGAGACCATTGGGAAGACATATAAGTAGATAGGAGCATAACATTTCAATGTATCAGAAAGAGGTAGGGTCTATTCAGATGGACTTGATAGAACTAGCTCAAGATATAGATAGGTGACGTAATATTGTAAGTGCGCCAGTGAACTTTCGACTCTGAATGCCATAGAGAGAGGGTAAGAGTATGAATCTCAACACTTCGACGCTTAAGGTTTGTAGTTTGTATAATTAACACCTATGACAACTCAAAGTAGTGTGTTGGTTTGTTTGTAAATTGAACTATTTGGTTCTCATTATACATTATGTCAGGTTTTTTAAGGGTTTGGTGTCACATGTTTATGAGAGAGCTATGAAATGTAATTTTAATAATAATTTCCTTATAAATAGTGAATCAATGATATTGAGATAAGTAAACCAGCTTTATAAAGCGAACAAAAATATTATACAAATTATAAAATACAAAGTTCATGGATGACTTATTTTTAAAAAGATAACCAATCTTACCCGCTTATAATAAACACTTAATGATCATTAATTTGAATCATAAATTGAATTGAACTTCCAATGAGTGAAATAATTTAACGCAGTTTCTACTGGGACTATAAATCTTAAAACTGAACGTGGCACTAAGATATAAATACTGTTACCTTTTCTGATATGACGTACCTCCAAGGCCAATCAAAGTGTTTAATAGCTCTTATCAAATTAACTCGTGTCAAGTTCAGTCTGCAAACTTGTGCTAGTTTGCGGTTACCGGCAAGATTTACAGTACTGAACAAACTGACAGCTGAGGTTTCTTTGGAATATTAAGACTGTATTGGCATGTTTCGATAATTGTGCTTTGTTTTATTTTATGGCAAATTCTATCGCTATTAAGTTTGTGTATTTAGCTCAATCAAAGGTATTATCATAATAAAGGTAGGTACTTTTACTAGAGGCAAATATTTAAATGTATCGAGTTATAAGAAATGTTTTGTTTATTCTTGTTAGTTAATAGTCAGGCATGATTATATTAAATAGCCACACCAGTGGGCACGTAAGCTAAATAATGCCAAGCTCATAAAGTCTGGCAAACCAGTGACTGTAAGATCAGGGTTCGAATTTCATTTGGATGTGTTGAAGGTGATTTTTCATGAATGGTTTCCCACTCTCCCTTCACGCAAATATGGTTGGAGTTTTATAAATAATTCTACTTTCTCATCCCTAATCGAAAAGTGTAAACAAATGCGTACAGCCCAAACATATACTAATAAGAGGAGATACAATGTTGACTACTTTAATTGGAGCGTTTCAATGTTAGAATTAGTTTATTTTGAAGATGTAATATTATATCATTAAGAATGAACATATTTAATCTTCCAAAAACACTCAAATACACAGTATATGGCGTTTACATAGTTTTGATATTCAATTGAATATTAGTTATTTTAAACTTTAGAATATTACTATGTTACATACATCGCATTATTTGCCACATAATATTTATGATTTTATATATTTACAAGCGAACATAGGTTTACTGTGTTGAAAGTATTTGACTATTAAGAAAATTTATACTAAACTGTTTCTCTCTCCTAATTTTTAATTATGATAATCTTTTATCAAAAAGTAATATATGTGAATAGTGATTAATGAAACTAAAAATTACCACGCACACAAATACAAATCTAAAATATTAAATGTTTCAAACAACTGAAAATACATTAAATTCTCCCTTGATTGCAGAACAATTTAAGGTGCCCGAAGTTTTTGTAACTCCACCACATCTGGTGGTTTATCAGGTGCTGATATGGAAAATAGACAATTGTACGTGGAAGAACAGTTCGATGAACCTCTGTTCTTTACAATCCTGATGATCTGCTTCACAATGAAGACAACGTTAGCTTCACCAGTTAGACCATTCCAAGGTAACTAATTAAAAGTATTTTTTTTAGCAACCCATTTTACTAACCGTTCAGGTTCTACGCATATGTACTAATTGCGCTAGTAGTCTTAGGGATGATGAAGTCTATGCTTAGAGGGAGTGTACCCACATTTACGTGGATGAAGAAGTGAAAACCACTTTGGAAAAACCACCCTCGGTACACCCAACTGAGATTTGAGCCTCGATATCCACGTCATCGGCAATCTAGTCTACTTTGAGAGTGATGCCTTAAACCATTAGACCCCTGAAGCGGGTATTAAAACTCTTAAAACTTAGATTTTTAAATGTTAAGAAATGCTGTGATCTGTTTTCTTTTTTGGATTACATCCTTGTATTGAATTACGTCAACAATAAGTCGTAAATATGTTCTATTTTTATTTCAAATCAATATGAATTACATGTTGAAGAAAATGCTGAGATGGAAATTGTTTTAGACTAGTTTCACATTGGTGTTTATAAAAACACAAATAAGAATATGACTACATTAGTTTTCTTCCCTAATAATAGATCCTAATATATTTGTATCCATCTCATATTTGACTAACCTCTCTGTCTTGCACTTGTACAAATTAACAAATTATATACCTGAGAAACTCTACGCTCTTTATAATGGCCGATTAATTTTGTATGTAAATAATGGTCAGAATTGTAATTTATACTTTAAATTAAGGAACGTTTAATTTATTTTGCGCTTAGATATAATAAATAAGTATTAATAGCTTAGCATTATCGATTTAATTTAGTATTTTAATTAATGCAAATATATAGGCAATTTTTATAACATTTATTCAGATAATTTAAACATATATTGATTATGTTTAAGTATTGTATGGTGTTGAACAACATGGAAAAAAATTAAAGATAGGATTTTTAAATGTTTAAGAAATATCCAACATTAGTTTTTGATCAAATAAATGGTTAAACTTGCATAATAGCTGGTTGTCGTTAAGGAAAGGTTGGGAATCAAATATCGTTTTTGTGCAACAGGAGTGGTTAATTATAAATAACCCTCTTCTGTGGTCGAATGGTCTAAGACGTCACTCTCGCAATATACTGGACTACCGATTACGGGTAGATGAGGGTTTGAGTCCTAGAAGGGAGTACTGTGGGGGATTTTTCCTAAAAGTTTGTATACTCTTCCCCCAATAAAATCCGTGTACACTTACTTCAAATTAAAACATCATCCCTAAAATATGATCATAATTATTAAATATTAATAGGCCTACATCCCGGCGTTGCAAATAATGTATGTTCTTACAAATTATTTATCTCTAATGTTTTTCTTTATTCTATACATGATAATGCGAGAGTAGCTTTTCTAAATTATCCTACACATTCATACTCTGAAAATAATGGTTAGTTTTTAACTCAATGATTAACCAAAAAGGATTATTTTAACTCTCTTAAATGCATGAAATTAATTTTTTTTAACGGTTACGAATTAAGTTAATAAACATAAATGTGATGATTTAAATTTAACATAGCTAAAGATGATAATATAGTAGAACCTTATTTAGCCGAAATATAAACACCTATTTAAACATTAAATATCTGAAAAGTTTATTATACGAGCCGTGATTTATTAAGGACTTTTTGTATTATATTGACCTTAAAAACCATTGAATATGCAAAATGTTGGCCAAGATTCCCTAAATAAATATCCTGTTTACATAGAAATCATATTATCTTTAGGGAAACGTTTCCAAAAAAAGCCACAAACTTTTATATACATCTTTAACTACAACGAAACCTTTTAAATTAATATAGCTTGCATTTTAAAGTTCTAATATCAAACAATGTGACAAAGATTAGTATTTCTATGTACTGTACATTTACCCAATACGAGCAAGTTTTAAAAAAAAATTCCGCGTCTTATTCACCGTTCGGGTTGTACACTTATGTACTAATTACGCTAATGGATTTAAGGATTAGGAAGGTTATATTTAGAGGAGGTGTACCCGCATTTGCGTGGAGGAATATTGGAAAACCATTTTGTGGAAACCCCCTTCAGTACACTCGTCTGAGATTCAACCCCCGATCTCCCCGCCATCAGTAGTCTAGACCACTGTGAGAGTAGCGCCTTAAATCAAGCGTCCACTGAAGCGCACACACAGGCACGTTATAATATAACATATTTACAATAAAATAACTTCTGAAAATATTTTTTACTTTTCTTTAAATAGTCAGTGCATAAATTTGAGTAGGATACACACACTTTTGTATCATTTATCCATTTAAATTTATGAAATAGTTAAATATAAGCAATAACCAAGCTGTTATTCCCATTATCATAATGCCAACTAATAATTCCATTACTAATACATTTTGATAAAACATCATATAAAAATAATCTACATAAATGTAAATATTGTTTAAGAATTTATCCATTCACTTAGGGTATTGATATTTGTAAAGCTATGAAAAATATTCCTCATTTTTCCAACAATATGAGCTAACAACATTGTTGCATCATGGCAGTGCAAGACAATTTAAAAACTACTTGTTAGCGTAACTATAATCCACATTATTATACTAACAAGCCACTTGTCTAATGGGTGAACCACTGTCATTTAATAAAGGATTTGTAAGAGTCATAATTGATATAAGAGAGCGGCTTATTTAACTTCTATACCTCGTTACATTAGGGAATATATAATTATTGTACCCGCGTTTTTCTTGGAGAGGGAGTGAGAAACCATTTAGGAAAATAATAGTCATGGTACACCCAGTCAAGATTCAAATTCTGTCCTCCCTATTACCAGTCTAAATGGTCTTACCAAAAGGATTAGTATTAGTAATAGTAACGTATGGGAACTGGTCATTTAAGTGTTCTTCTTCAATACATTAGAGAATATAAAACTGTATCCGCATTTTTCTTAGAAGAGAGTGGGAAAACACCGAGGGAATAAACACTACCTGTACTTTTCATTTTAATGTTCTACTTTGTATTTATTTTCTAAAAGCATGATTGTTGAGTCACGTCACTTGCCGAATCAATCTTCCGCTGATTTTCACAGGAAGTGATTATCAAGTAGGCCTACCGTAAATAAATATATTACTGAGTGTTTTGATTGCTTTTGACCACCAAGGTTACATTTTCACAACACCGGGAAAGCGGATTAATTATAACATTTCCTAATTCTGCACGTCTTAATCTGCTTTTGTTTGTCATAACTGCAACTATGAGAAACCACTTTATTAGCCCACCATCAGCTAGTGAAGGGAAAAAGTTAGAGCCCATTTCCACGAGCGTATTTAGCAGCGCTGTTGCCACGCACGATCGCCTGTCCTTGCGACTAGCCGCGGCGTTTCTTAGCAGCACTGCCAGTAGAGATACATTAAATTAAATGGTCCTGTTTCCACGGGCGGCAGAAATACGCGCGACTCTTTCAAAACAGAACCACGTACTGTTGTGTTAGGCTAACAATTACAGTATTATTTATTACTATAACATGTCAATCCTACAATCCTTTGAGAGCTTAGATGTGGAAATGTTTATTATTTAGATAGAGATGCTACCAGCCAATTGGGATTCAAAGACATCTGAACACAGCAATAAGCAAGAAAAAAAAGATTATGGGAATCATTGTACAGAAAGTTTACTCCATATTCATGTATTACGTTAAGACCTTAGAGGTGAGGGGAGGTTCAAACAATGCTTAAGTAGTACAGAGAGAGACAGGAAAGAATGAGGGAGTGTGAATTGCGAGTAAATGAAAAAAATACACTATAATGTTATAAATTTATAAATTTTACCATTTTAATACAATCAATTTAGATTTAATGTACAACAATGTTTATTGTGAATTATTGTGAAAGGCGTATTTAGCACCATTAATTTACAAGTCTCGTTAATAACTACCAGCAATTTATGTAATGCATAAAAATCATCTTTATTCCTGTTAGAGTGAGGGAAAGAGGGGGGGTGTCCAAGATGGTCAAAAATGTTATTTTACTACTGAAATCTTAGAAGGAAACATGGGTTTAATATTGACAGCGCGACAGCAGCGCAGCTACGGGCTTTAGCAGCGCTGCTGCCACTTTGATCGGCAGCGCTCGAGGAAATAGGCGCTTAGGGCCTATTTCCACGAGATGTTTTAGCAGCGTGACTGAGCAGCGCGGCAGCAGTGCTTTTAACGCCCATATAAGCACGACTGCCGCTCTTCTAATACTCCTCCATGTTTTCTTATAAGATTTTAGTAATAAAATAGACTTCAAGATGAAGTATATGCACATATTTTATTATATGAGAGAATTTATATTTCTAAAAAAAAGATGGCGTCACCAGTACTGGGTTCATCCTCTACTTTCAACAAGAATATAAACAGGACAGTTACATACGTTATTTAACGACATAAGAAAAGACGAAAAAAAAGTTTTAATTTTTACGTATTTCACTAAAATCCTTTGATAGATTGTTACATCTGTTATAAGAAGAAATTTAAGGATTAGACACAAACTTGAGAAGATGTGTTCCTCCAGATGAGATACTTTCTATGATACTAAGGTAAGGAAACTTTTACATTAAATACACTTCCATTAAGTTAATAATAGCTAATAAAAAATAGATAAGTATTTAAACAACTATACATGCGAAAATAAATGTATTTATATCATATAAATTAACCTTCATAGCCTTAGTTTAGTTCAAGCTTTTCAAAATATGAGCCTTCTTAATCATTGGTCACAGATAATCCTGGTGAAGGTTTGTCAATTTGAAAAGAAACGGGTCTTTGGTTGAAACAAGTAGAAGGGGTAGAGTATGCTAAGCTAGAATTTGTTTGGTTGTGATAGAATGTAAATGGAGGGTATTATGATGGTAAATATGTCTTATTACGAAATCTATTAAATTAGTTTAAGAGTTCTGTTTTCAAATAAAGCTTTAGTTTCTGTGTTATTTCTTTAATTTTGTTAATAATGAGGGCATAAAATGTATATCTTAATAAATGTTAAATTGCTACGATGTCTTCAGTTTAGCAGACACACTCTCATATAGAGCTTCATAAAGCTTTTGTTTCGGAATAGTGGCTCTTGCTTTTTTTTTTTTTGAGGTTCAGAAGAAGACATTACAACAATACTCCCGTTACTACATAATTTAAAGCAACAAAAGAATACGGGGAAGCTAAGCGTAGAATGTAGTCTATAAGCTTAAATTGGCCTGTGACGGTGCATAAACTACAGGACACTACATTAAATAAAGCCGTTACTGAACTTGAAAAAAGGGTGTTTGCCAAAGTCCAGGTTTGTGTGGCTCTCTTTTGGGTGAATACTATAGATAGCTTAGCGCTGTCTGATTTAGAGCCATATAAGCTGTTAATAAATAGGCCAAATAATGAGAATGCTCTTGAAGAAATACAAAGGCTAAGAGCTCTTTCCTAGTACGGTGACCCACAAATGCATTTACTCACATTCTCAGTCATCATCCACGAACTTTCATAAGATAGATTTGAAAAAATGCATTTATTAAAATTTAATAAAGAAAAACGCAAATTTTCTAACGAAATTTTTTTATGAAATCTAGCATTATTCAAAAAAACCTTGAATATCGGTTTTGATGGAGATTCTCATGATGAAAATACTTTGAAAATTGGAATTAAATCAGGCTTTGGAATGAGATTAGACTTCATACCATAACTCTATACCAATCCAATGCTAAGCAATGTTGAAAAAAAACTATCTCCAAGTCGTCTATGTAGACGATGTAATTTTTTCATTTCAATTTTTTTCTAGCTTTCAATTAAATTATTCAAAAGAAACTTACCAAAATACCACCAGAGAACCTTTCTCTACAAAATTTAAAAAGAATCATTGAAATCGGTGCATCTGTAAGTTATGATTGAACATCCATAAAATAAAAAAAACATGCGTGTTGAATTAAGAATCTCCTATTTTCGAAGTCGTTAAGAAACTACTAAAGTGGTACTAGATTTAGTAGTTACGGTATATATTATGTCTAGTTTTTATGGATACTAGTTGTGTGTATTTTAAAATGTGAATTTGTTTTCAGATATCTGACAACCGGCTGTACGTTTTACGAACTACATTTTTGCGTTCAGATTTGGTATAGCTACCGCTGTAAGAATTGTAGGGCACGTATCCCAATAGTACATTTTATTAAGATAGATTATGTTAAATTCCGTGTCCAATTTAATGATTGAATATAGTGAGTGGTATAATTTTGTTCGGGGGGCTGTGGAGTACCAAAAAAATAATGGTGGCCATCTGGGGGCCGCGATTGTGTCGCGTGGGGGTTGGGAAAAGGGGAAAAATAATTAGAAAAATATAATTAGGCTTACTACAATATTTGTGAAAACCAAATTTATCCAATACTTATATTTTAAGAAATATTTACAAAATAGAAATCACATTTAAATAATACCCAAAATTACTCAAAAAATACTGATAAAACCATGTCTGGTGAAATTAATATACATTTTATCTAAATTAAGCTCACGTTTTTCACCCCTGTTAACACAAATGATGTGTCCTTTGGTAGTTGCATATATTTATTTAATAATAATACCAGGATATCGGTATCAGGAGAAAATATTTGTATGTAATTAGTTCCTCTTTTAGTAGCATGGAGTGCATGGAGAATCATTTTCTTACTGCTTCTTCATGGGAACTCATAAAATCACTAATACAAATTTTGGTTGCTTCTGCAGTATTATGAAATGAAACAAATAGGCTAATCTTTAACTAAGCAACCAGCTTAATGAGAGTTTTATTGAAGAGCTCCGTCAAAGAATCTTTAGTCATGACATGCGAAAGAAGTTTCTATAGTGGTATTTATTTTATGTTTTTATAATTGGCTTCAATTCTGTGTTGAGTAGGTGTCTTTCTTTGCAAACGTCTATCTCTTGTTTCGTTTTTTAGAGAATGCTCTAAATATATAGCAAACACAATGTGCAGCTCTGAAAACCCCACACACTTTGATAACACTATTCTACAAAGTTGATTGGCCAACTCTGACACAGTATTATTGTACTTGAACTTTAAAGTGTTAACTTCGTCCATTCCATCCACAATGGCAATTGAAGATGAAGTAAAAATCTGTATTGATTGTGACTGCAATTGAGTTTTTGGATTAACACTTTTGTCACAAGATATTCTAAATGATGTAACAATTTACTTTTCACCTGGATGTTATTCATGCTCCCATCACTACCAAACAGAGATCGAGTTATCACCAATAACTCATACTTTCTAATACAGTCATTCATATCTATTTATAGTCCTGATCTACACAGGTTGAACGGTTTCCTAACTTCCTTCACTTCTATTAAATCCTCTTTGGTTTTTACTTTTATCTTCTTTGATGTTGACTTCCATATCATCAGATTACTTTGTTTCATAGGGTCTCAAAAATCAATGCTGCTATCTAAAATACTGTCACAAACTAACTTCTAATATTGCTCTAGACCAAGCAGTGGGTGGCATAAACATCATTGACAACTTCATTAGGTGCAACAGTCATAGTAACAAGATTATCCAAGTTATTTTGTTATAGTTAAAAGGGTTTGTGAAGTTGCTAAAACATTCCACTAATAAAGGTGTTAAATGGAACCAGACACTTCGTTATGAAACTTTCTTTCCCTCTCCACACAACATATCATGTCTAAGACTAAAAAGATATCTTAGCTAACTTTGGAGATATAAAATATAATTTTGTGAGTGTCAGAGAATTTTGGGTAATTCCTATAACACCCCCAGAAATCTTCATACGACGATGCTCATGCTCCAGTGCTTCGTGAGACACAAGATAACAAAATGGAACATTGGTATTGTTAGGGGACCACTTGCCATTTTTAAGTTCATTCCACGTTTCATGGTATGTTTCCTGAAAAAGTTATATGTCAGCTATATGCCATGAACATAATGTAGTGTAATTTCTAGATTCCATTGAAATAAAAAAGTTTAACTCTTCTAATACCGACAGTCTTAGCTCCCAATCAGCTTTGTAAACAACGCGGATAATTGCTAACAGAATTAAAAGCATATCCATCTAATTCTTGATAATTTTTAAGGTAGGACCTAGGCTACTGCATTATTTTCTTTGCAAATATCTTGAAGTTTCAGGTACAACTGTAGCTCTTCCATCTTTTCACTTATGATGTTGTGTTTTTAGTAGATGATATAGTTTCTGGGTGTCATGTCTGCCATGCACCCCACAGCTACAAACAATTTTCTCCAGAAGTCAGTATTTGTTAATAAAAAAAAAGTCTTCAAGAAGCAGCATTGATAATGCATGAAATGTTGCTATATGAGCTCTACATTATCAACGAAATTGCTTTTCTTCTATCCTAAATCCTATAGTTTTACCTCCAAAGAGGCCACTTTCAATCCATATCTCTAGAATTCCAGTTAGTTCAATGCAATTTTCAAGTTCCCTTAAAACTACCATTATTATATGTAAATCTCATGGAATCAACACCCAATTTTGCACAGATAATATTATTTGTAGGTGCTTCAAAGGAATGTCCATACAAACCAAGATCTGCAGTGAAAATAACATTTTTTCCCGTACCTTAGTTGTTGATTGATTTTTTTAGATAGCTTCATGACTCTGTATTGCACACAAGTATCAGTTGGTGATGAAGGTAGTAAAGGCAAGACCAATATTTATTTTTTGTGTAGTTTTATTTGTCATAGGTTCATGAGCAGATCATGTTACCGGTACTTTTTTAAATAGCCGAATATCCCTCACATAATTACCTGCAACTATGATCCAAATATAATTTTGGATAGCTGCTAATATCATAATTTTTGGTTTTATTAAATATGACATATCAACGTTCATAATAATTGGGCTCGTTGGATTGACACTTTCCGGAAGAGTGCATGCCAGTATTGGATAAATTGTTTCTGGTATGTCAGTGGTCTGGTCATTTGAAATTAGTTAAATATTTTCAGACACATCATTATCTTGCATTGTATGGTAGATGACTTTCACAGTTCCATATAGAGTATTTCATCTATTAGGTGTGTGTTCTTTAAAATCAATATTTTCTATTGCAAAATAAATTAACACACAAGGAACTATTATATTATATGTATATAATTTTTTTTCTAATAATAAGCTATGTTTCGTAACAGTGTAACATTATTGTACTTTCCTTTATTTAAATAAAGTTTACAAGAATACGATATTATTTAAATATTTATTTAATAATATTACATCAATAATAATATTATGTATTAAATTATGTGTTTTTAATTAATATTTAGAACAATATTGGATGTTGCAAAAATGCAATGGAACCAGTCCTCATGTAATTTTTTTTAGCGCCAGTCCACGAAGGTTAATAACCATTAAACATATAGTTATTATTCAAATATTTAAAGCAGTCACTTTTAATGTTCATTATAAACACAGTTCACAATTTAACAGTCAATCTCTTCATCACACGTGTCATTCACCTAAGACCTCCAAAGGTTTAACTGCACTATTCGCAACGCTGACCCGCGCTACACGAACCCCTGAAAAGCTAACCCACTTACCAGACAGGCTGGCCCACTCCCTGACACAATGGACCACACATCCGGACACTCTGGTCCACTCACTACACCAGCCTGAACCTAAAATGGGGGTCCCCTTGATTAATGCATACCATTTATTATAAAGATCAAGAGTCAGAAAGTTTCCATTTCCAGGATACTGGGTTAGAATAAATGAAGTCACACACTTCTAAACGTGTCACTTATCTTTCAACTGAGCTCCCCCCTGTCCCCTCAAAGCCCCCTGTCAGTGAGGCTAGCTGGCTACCTGCTAAACAAGTATGGAGAGAGAGAGAGAGAGAGAGAGATCTCAGTTGAGAGAGAGAGAGAGAGAGAGAGAGATCTCAGGAAGAGCAAACATTTCTAAAGAGCACCGGCTCCACAGTAGGACACTAATTTCGTTACACCAACCCCTCCTTAAGTATGTTCGTACCGAATATATATCATTGATATTTGGGCTTGTCATAATCGTGGTAAACTTGAAGAACTCTTAAAGGTTTTGCTGCTCTGCGACCAGAAGATCTAAGTCACAACTACTTGGATATCTTGAAAGCCCTAGCCTTAATGGTCTGCTGAAGCAACATTAAGTATACGTTACCAGTGTGTATCTTAGGTAGCCTCCACTGCAGTTCCCGTCGTTCACCAGTGAGGCTCCTAAAACCCACTACTTCATTATCTGTTATGTCCCTAATACTCTTCTTGTGATCGTGTTGTCTTTAATTAAAAACCACAATCAAATCTAAGTCTATTCTACCCACCACTAAGTCCTCATCATTTTGTCGACTCCAAAATATATTCACTTATTAACTGTCTCAAAGTCCGTTATTTTCTCCAATTCACCAACTTGTATAGTTTAAAAAATAAGACGATTTCTCTTCCAGCAAACTTATAATTTATGTTTTAGCACCGCGTCCTACCACCTGTCAGGCTATACCCATAAACCTTTACTTAATCCGCAGAGGTGGTCCATGGAATCCTACTAACAACAGCGGTGTTATTTGAATGTCGTCACTAGTCACCCATCCAGCCGAAGTAACTTCACTTTGCTGCAATCTGTAGCTCTTCTGTCTATGCCTAAAATCAAGTTGTTTGTCACGTGGAAATCGATCAAGAAGAAGTGACAACCAAACTAAGTTTACTCTTACATGCTCTTCCTTCTCCAGTTGAGATTATTTCCCCTAACACTCATCACTATAGCATTCACATTACCACTATCATTAACATCAGTCCTATATTCAGAAGCATCGTCACTAACAGCATCATCACCAACAGTGATGTCACCAATAACGTCGTAAACAAAAGCAGCGTCATTACCAACAGTAAAGTGTTCATCAACAACAGCTTCGTCATCAACAGCGGCATTGTCACTAATAGAAGAGTCCTTCATAAACAGCAGAGTCGTCAACAACAGTAGCGTCATCATCAACAGCAGCGTCCTCACCAACAGCAGCGTTGTAACAAAAATAAGCATTGTCACCATCCATCACCAATAACGTAATCATCAGGGTAATTGCTAACATCCTACACGACAGCATAGTCAACAGTGGTGTCGTAATCACCAACTTCTTTCACAGAAGCGTCATTCACAGCATCAGACTCGGTTTTATGCTTTAATCGTGTACGCAGACTCTCTTGGGAACCCTCTTTACTCACCCGACTACCTTTCAAAGCGTCAAGTGAAGACACACTCACAGAATCCAACTAATGTCAAACCTAAGACCGAGTCATATCAGGCAACATTATCTGATCTTGTTCACAGCCATAAGTAGCCAACTTCACAAACTGCAGGATCACGGGTTCACTTCCAGTAGTCTCAAGCTCTGTCACACATTGTGTCATTTCTTTGCTAGCTAACCGTAATGGCGTCTCCACTGTATCGACATCGACCCCCATCAAGTCCACTGTATCTTCCAAGAATACACATTTGTTCCTTATTGACGAAATGGCTGATTTAAAATTATTATTTCATGTGGTTCAACGATGCCATTTGTTCCGCAATATCGTTGTTCTGTTCTGCCATATCGTTGTTTAGGGACGTGGTTTGTTCCACCAAGGCTTGGATAAGAGCTACTGAACCATTAATATCCGTGACCACTTTTCTTGTTATAAATCAAACAACACACCATCAATATCTTACTTCCGACACGAATATAACGGGATACCTGAGGGTCGTGGGCCATTAGTACCTAACCTTTTGAGCCTCGAGTTATTATCAGGATATTGGGGTACTTTTTTGATTAAACACGATTGAAAACGCACAAAAAATATTTAAGGTTTTGATTATTAATAATAAACCCAACACCTACACTGAGTAAGTGAGCTACAATTTAAACCTCTAAATTATTTAAGAGATAAACACGCACACACTTAAAATAGAATAGAATAAAATAAGCATATAAATACTATAAAACACATAAAAACTATTCAAATATTTAACTTAGTCACAAAAAATGTTCATTGCCAACAAGTTTATAGTCAAATGTCTTCACAACCCATGTTATTCACTTAAATCCTCCATTGGCTCCCACGCATAACACACCACGCTGACCCACACTACAAAAACCCCAGACATACTGACCCAATTACCGGACACGCTGGCCTACTAACCTGGACAAGCTGGTCCACTCACTATACTTGTCCTAACTCGGGCTGGGGGTCCCCTTGTTGACCGCTGACCTTGTATAAATGTGGGTCGCAGTCAAGCGTCTGAAAGTCTCCATTTCCAGAATACCGGGTTGGAAGAAAATGAACTCAGACTCCTCTACGCATATCACTTTCCTTTTAATTAAATTCCCCCTGTCCCTTCTAGGCCCCCTAGCTATAAGGCTGTTTGGCTACTTGCTAAACAAGGATGGAAAGAGAGAATAAATAGGGAAACAAATAGCAATTGCACCAGTTCCACAGTCAGACACTAATCTCATTACAATATTTTATGTTAAGGAAAAGGTTATATTTTATTCCTGAATATAAGAATTATGTCCATGCCGTTGGTAACATGCCACCCCAAGTACCCGCTTGTTTCAGTAGCCCCTTTAGCTGGCACAGAGGGAGTATACGTGAGATGAAGCAATGGTTAAACGCACAATCCAAAAGAAAAATGTATTAAGGGCCTGGTCAATGGTCGTTGGAAGTGAAGAGTCGAATCAGTGCCAGCCCCTAATTTACGGTATCAGAAGAAACAAATTGAGCTATACTTTGTCTTCGGTGGTTCAGTCAGCCCACATTGTTGCCAGAACTATCAGCACTTTAGAGCCCACCCACCTTACCTTCACCCATCCAAAGAGTGAGACTGAGTTATCAAGCAAACAAAACAAAGCTATAATCCTCTGGAACCTTTATCGCAGGCAGCAATCACCTCTGTATTGATGGGGGGAAATAGAGTCTAAACTTGTGCATAGCCTTGACGAGAGTTATTAGGGAAGAATACCTAAGATTGTCACAAATAGAAGGCAATGCACTTGTCATCAGGTTTGGTCTTTCATTGAAATTCATCCTGGCCAAAGCATACACGAATTGGAAGTTTTCTAGCTCTCAGATATGTTTATTTGTAATAAAATTGGGGTATGGTCTGGTTTGCAAGTGATGTGGATGTCAGGCATTAAATCTTGCCCGGGTGTGTGTCTACAAAGAGTTTTTTTTTTATGTTTCCCACCCTACCTCTTCGCAAATGTGTTTACAATGTCTCTTAATTTTAGCTAACTATTTTCTATACCTATTAATGCATTTAAATGGGTATATATCAGACAAGTACACCATAGAAAAAATGATAATATTAAGACGCGGTGCTAAGAATAAATATATAATTAAGTGATAACCTAAAGTCTCCTCGAATCTATACCATGCCAGAACTGTGAATATTCATTAAATTACAAAATGAATAATTAAATCAATAATAAATATTAATTAATAAAATTTTATTTACTATTTAATAGTAAATACAATTTGATTAGTTTGCATACATTTTTACATTAAAACATAATATAGTAGGCTAATGTTGATTTATTCTAAAACAACATTTTATCGGATCAATAATTATACACATTTTTATTTTATTTTTTAAATACTAAACTATTACTTAAGACACATAATGAAAAATAACAACTATACATTGGTAATACTAGTATAATGCAAATACAATCAAAATGGCAAATTACACTAATGAAATACTTATATTATTATTATTATTATTATTATTATTATTATTATTATTATTATTATTACGTTCAGGTTATTGCACTTACCCTAATGTGTAATGGTAGGTTGACTGTGAGATGAAATGGAGGACCTAGAGCTTAACGTGGGATCCGAACCAAGGTGAAGGCCTGGTATTCCACACATTCACAAGTTCTAATTAAGACACGTCTTGTCAGAGGTGAAATAAGGGTTTGGCAATTAGATAAATCTGTACCGGGACCGAGGATTTAACTCCAGACTCCAGCTCAGAATCCCGACACCTTATTCCTAGACACCCAGGTCACCAGATACCTATATTATTATTTTCTGAATAACTAGGCTCTACTTGTAACAAGTGTTTGTATTTAATGTATTTATCTACACCAGTACACTTAGAGGTTTATTTGGGTTATGGAACTGACAACGAGATCCCGGATGGTTAAATAGGTACAGAAGTTAGTGAGTAGAGTTGAATGACCAGCGTTCAAATCCCTGTTCTTTCGTAGATTTTCTATCCTTACACTATCACTCCATCAGAATGTCATCTGAAAATACATATTGGTTTAATTTAAAATAGTTTAAAAAAATGCTATAGTGGGACTCATCATACGCATCATTGGTTACGCAGACTGAACGTCAAGTTCCTCTAGTCTGATTTGCTGTTTACAGCAAGGTCCGCATTCAAATCCCGGGAGGATTTAATGAGTGTCTTTTCCTAAACAGTATATCACTCTTCCTCCACACAAATATAAGTACACTTTCCCTAAACTCTATCTTCACCATCTTTACACACCCTTTTGAGTATTAATTAGAAGTGTGTATAGCACGGACAGGTCTAAGACATGAGGGGGCGGGGGGAGGGGGGAGATATAGACCCACGCATAGATTCCTTAGATGGAGTTTAGGCCAGGGAATATGTGTTTGTAACATCTTGGGTCACTCGAATATATAAACTATCAACTGTATCAACAATAAGTAGTGAATAAATTAAAGTACACAAGACATTTATAAAAATACGAAATAAGTTATGGCTGGAATTCAAAACCCGATCGCCCCGTCATCGGAAGTTCAGTCTATTGCGAGAGTGACGCCTAACCTTTCATGCATCTAGAAATTGAAGGTTCTGTTTCGTTAGGTTGGGTAATATTGACATAGGTCTGTCATAGGCAGGTTTAAGAACTAAAAGCGCAAAAGAATGCTAAAAGAATTGAAAATACTTAGCAATCATTATTTAAAGCAGTGTTGTTATCAGTGAATGAGAACAAAATACTACTCATGTTTCATACAAAATAGTTTATCAATAAACTTTTCAATTTAGTATTCTTTTTATCACCGAGTCTTACTATCCGTTTGGGTTACTAACCTTTTTGCTATTGAATGGCAAAATAAACAAAACTATTTTAATCCTAATAATATAATTGATTTTAAATATTACTAAGTAATGTTTATTACTTTCTAATACTTAATTAGTTTATGGTATTGGGAACTCAAGAGTTCATTGCTGCACTTACTAAAGTACTCCACCTATTCTTATCTTGAGCTAGCCCCATCCAGTCCACCTCATTACTCATGAGGATGTATACTTGTTTTGGGGGAGAAATTTCGCTAATAGTTTAATGATGACTTTTTTCGAAATATTATTATTTTAAAAGATGGCTTTAGTAATTTTGTTCGAATTGGGTAATTGTTAAGCTTATTGCATTATAAATCGTATATATATATTTATTTGTTTTCTAAAAAAAATCATGTAGTAATAGTATTTAATTAATTACTGAGTTTTGTAACCTTAGCTTTTTTGAAAATGGCTCTAATGATGAGGTTCAATACTGAAAACCGGGGACTATTTTGCATTATCAATATTAATGTATCTTTATTCATCTAAAATAAATTAATTTAAAGGTTGTTTAGCTAGGATGAATGATATAAAATTTTAATTTCTTTGAAATTTATCTTAAAGATTGAATTCAAATTATTAGTTTTTCATGATAGCATGATAACAAAAATTGTTAGGGTATTTTACAGATAATTTATTTTTTGAGAATTAAAATTTTGTTAAATAGCCATATTTGAACAATTTGTTTTAAATTTTTTTAATAAAGTGTGTTTCTTGTGAGTAACAAGATGATTTGTTTGTTTTGATCAGGAAAACATACCTAAGGCTAGATAGTTTACTCAAAACATATTTTTGAAAATTTTTAAAATTATCTTTGAAGCTATAATACTTACACAATATGAGAAAGTTGGTGCGATTGTGTCGTACCATTTATTTACTATACTAATTATGTATTTATTTGAATTTCATTGTTATGTTTATTTTATTTTAATTGCTTTCCTGTAGCTAAAAATATAATGGAAGTTACTATTGGTGAAATGTTCGAGTGACAATTTAATTTCATGTCACCCACTTCGGTGGCAACATGGTCTAACACGCTACTCTCGCAGTAGACTAGACTGACAATGACGGGGAGATTGAGGTTAGTATCTCGGTCGAGTGTATTGAAAGGTTTTCCAAAATCGTTTCCCACTCTCCCTCCTCGCAAATGCAGGTACACTTCCTATAAATATAACCTTCCTAAACCCTAAAAATATGAGCATAGTACTTAAGCGTATAAATCAAATGGGTAGTAAGACACAGTACTAAAAGAAATAATTTCATATCGAATTATATATGTTGGCCACTCATGTTTTTCTTACACAATATATAGTGTGTATGTGTGTATGTAGTACACTATTTCACAAAGATCTTTTTTGTTTCTTTAAAAATATATTTCTGTCCATGTAATGTGTATTCCAAATAGCTTTTCATATTAGTAAATAAATGTTCTTAGGGCTGATTGTATAATGTATACATTTTTTTTATTTCTGAGTACTACTTATAATATTATATAATTTAAAATATTTTTATTTAAAGATAGGGGGTGTATGTATACTCTATGATCGTCTCTAAAACCATCTTCACAACTCAAGCTTGTATTTGTTTAACTAATCTAAAATTCGCATGTGTAAATTAATTAAGTTTCATTAGTTTTACTTTTTAAAACCGTTGGTATATTTTCCTATTATTGTGCCTCAAAAACTTTACAAGTCAAATGGAAAAATATGTATATGTAAGATCCACTTTATTTTATGTTTGAGACCACATAGAACGTTAGAGCCATCATAAATAATCTTGAGGCCGAAAATGTCCATGATTACCATTATTTCTCTAGTCTATGAGAAAGTAAAAAGGCTAATATTTTTAATCAATATTATTCTAAAAAATGTTAAGTACAGTAAAATTAAATAGTTTGAAAACAAAAGTAGGTGTGTATTCAATTATGTAGATTTACTACTACTAACCAATATGCATCCATATTTTCACGTTCGGATTATACGCTAATTTGTTTTTGAATACAATAATATGAGCTATTTATTCGTTGTGAACAGCTAGTAAGACGAGGTGCTTAGAAAATATAAAAACATTTTCAATCAATGAGTTAAAAAATTAATATTCAATTATGTACCCACCACGCGCAACGAAAACATTTTAAAAATGGGTTTGAATCAATAAGTATTTTCCTGATCCTACTGTCAACTTTAGGCCTCAACCTTGACTGCAATACTTATTACCTTTCAAAAGGGGTGGAGATTGAACTAAGATGAGAGGAAAGGAACAATAAGTGCACTGGCCTCACAACCCAAATCTCGTGCGTGCGCGTGCGTATACACACACACACACACACACACATCTCAGCCCATGAACGTTTAAAAATTACAAGATGTTTGTGAATTTCTGTTTGACTATTCTAGCGCCTTAAATGTCGATGTTTAAATTGTACGCCTAACACTCTCAGGCGAATACATTGATTCCTATTTATGTTTTAAAATAGTGGGAACATAATGTTAAAGCTTCACAATATTAGAATAAATTGTTTGCCTCGTCACTTCTAAAACGATCGTGGCAACGCTGTAAATGTAAGACCCTTGTAAATTGCTAAACGGTACAAGTAGTTACCAGTATTTCTACAAGCAGCGTTACAATACGGTTACCAAACTATTTCAAATTTTAATTTTATAAATAAGCTTTTAAAGCTTAGTATTAAACTTACAAATTATAAATAAATAGCTAAAACAAGGAGAAAAATATTATCTAGCCTTGTGATTTCTTCTTTTTCCAATATTAATACTTACATTCATATTAATCTTGTCAAAGTAGTTATTCATTTAAATATATATAGAAAAATAATAGAAAACTATATAAAAATTCTAATCCAAGAAAATTGAAGGAAAAAGAATTTCTGCTTGATGCAGTAAAATTCAATTTTGAATAGTTAACTTAATGAAGTTATTATAAGCAAAATAGAGCGACGCTGAAAATGTGGTAGTTTTCATTGTATAGTTTAATTAGTATGATTAGTAAAAGTTATACAGAGTCTTCGTTCTAGATAATATAAATCCCTTTTCATCGGTGACAACCGATTTCAAATCCATAAACGGTTTTGTCACAGTCTTTTATTTTGTAATACCATGTTTTTATTGGTGAACGAGTGTTGACCGGCCCCTTTAGATTTATTTCTAGAAGTAGGTCTTACCTCTTATCACCAGAGAAGGATATTTAAAAATACTTTTTCTTATGTTATTCTTGAAAAACAATTATTATTAATTAATTCTATTATTTTAACTAAATTACCTAATTTAAGTAATATCACCACCTATCATAAAATATTATAATAAAAATGTATTATTATGTTGGTTCTGATTATTACTGTCTTAAATATTAAGGTGTACCTACTTCTTGACAACCAAAATGAATATTTAATATATATAATTTTAATTTTCAATCACATTTGCCATAGTAATGATTTAAAATAAATCAAATAAAATTCATAAATAACTTAAACAAATGGGTACTACAAGACAGTATTAAAACATGTGTCCTTCGTCTACTCTGTAAGTTAACAAGCTTACCTTACATTATTTGAATATGAGCTTTCTCAATAATATAAAAAGCTTCGATTGCGAGTTAGTTTTTATGTTCAGAATAATATATAAAACCACTGAATTGGTTTAAACAGGATTTTCACTCATATGTTCCTTACACTTTCAGTTGGACTTAGGCTATATTTATTACTGTCAAAACACAATAAAAATAATCTTATTTCAAATATTCTGCCTTAAGCTACACGATCAATTGTTAGTAATTTCTCTTCCCAGTCCTAATTTATTTACAAATCAACTACAAATTCAAAGAGTAATTATTAATTATTTGATTAATAAACACAGCACATATTCCCTATCTTTATTTAAGGTGATCCTACATTTACATAAATAAATATTCTTAGAAATAAATTATTTCTCCCATTAAAAGGCAGCTAAACCCCAAAGTAGCAAAGTAAATAAGCATAAGCATAAAATAGACTGTATATTTGTGTGTAAACGATGTTACTTCATAACTAATAAACCTTGGAAATACCTAAAGATTTGCACCTCAGCCGTATTTATTTATACTTTTACATATATCTAGACCCTAACGCTTTAGGCAGCTTTAGGCAGCTGGTGCAATTTACTTCAAAACTTAGGAATCTGAATCATTGCATTCTTATCATAGGAAACATAAATGTAGAGATTGATCGTGTATTTATTATATTGACTTTTGTGGATCGGACACCTTCAACTCCTCCATGGTCACCTCGGTCAACTTCATAACTAATAAAAAAGAAGCTTAAATTCAACATAGATGTACGTGCCTAAGGACATCTCGGAGTTTCAGGCGTACTATCTGTACACTTACATTATATTACGAGTTTGATACTACATGACGAGATATGTGGCTAACTCCAAAACCAGAAAACATGAACATGGAACGATTGGTATATATACATATATGTACCCTTCGTTTAACCTCTCGGATGTAAAATTATCTTGCATTGATTTACCAAGGCGTATCTAATAAAATATATTAGTAGTTCAGTCCATCAAGGTTAGATTGTTACCATACAGGATACACGAATTGTACCTAAAAAAACTTGAAAGTACGCACACAGGTAGTTTTGCGTGACCAGTACAATTAATATCTCCAAAACTAAAAAAAATAGCGAAATGAATTATGGAATAGGCCTACGTATTCAAATAAACCTATTAGTTAGATTTCTTCTGGGTTTATTTTATTTTACTATTAAATATACAGTTAACTCTGGATTTAATTTTAGTGAACACCCACCTTCACCCGGCTATAATGAACCTAATTAGTTTGTTCCTGTACAAATACATTTCAAAATGTATTAGAATATTTGATCATAATGAACAATCAATTTCGATTTTAGTGAAGCTAAAAATTGAAACTTAACAAGAATAAATGTCATTATAAAATTGTAGTTCTTTAAAAACCAAATTTTGGGTTTGTTTGAACTTAATACTTGGAGAAATACACCAGAGTTCTTTATTCTGGTATCACATAGGGGAACTAAAAATATGGAATAAGAAGAGATTGAAAGGCTGATAAGTTTCATACCATGGTTGAAGAAAGAAAAGACAGCGAGGCTTTTTCAATTTACGTTATACCTTTTTCCGACCAGACAGGACATTACTGCTTGTCTAGTAACTTGGTGTGTGGCGTTTGAAGGAGAAGCTGAAGTGTCAATCAAGGAACTGCCACATTTTGTAAACGGAAGCTCCTCTGAAATTAAATAGGTACTTGATTAATATGTGATATGAAGTTATAACGAATTAAATCTCACTGGTTGAAGCCACCATCGAGGTTATGAAAGGGGACTCTTTTAACAATGAAACAAAAGATGGAGAACATGACTAAGATGAGAACGAAGAAAGTGTCCTGACAGCGAAAGAGGTGGTGGAGGATCCTGGGGACTAATCTAAAGTTTAATTTTTAAAACATTGAATAAAAGGTGGTAAAAGCACAAACAAAGGAGAATAATATAGAAAAATATTCACTAAAACAGTATACAGCAAGCAACATCACATAGCCGACTATTTAAATGTTTATTGATTGATTTCAATAAAAAATATTATATTAGTGATCTTTTGTTTTAATTGTCACTGCTCCTTTCACCAAACGTAAAGGCCAAACACATTTCGGTTTCAGTGAACTTTGGACATTGTGAACCAAAAATATCTCTGTATATCTGTAAGGTTCATTATAAGTTGAAATATTAGATATTAGAAATATAGAAATAATAGATTGTGACTTCTTAAACCCCGTAATCACCAGTGTGGGTAGTTCAAAAGACAAGAAAACTAAAAGTGACACTTTTCGTACATAATTAGTGAAACCGCAGGGTATGCACCTTGAGTGTATTTTAATATATTTTTACAATGAAAGACATATGTATTTGACATCATGACCACCGATTCGAGTAGCTAAATAAAACCAGAAACATAGTAAACAAAAACATCTTATGTTCTTACGTACTTAGGCTATACCTTGGTTTGTGCTTTTACACATATTGCGATTTTGTCATTTCAAGCAACGTGATCACTAGTGTTCTAAAACCTATTAACCTAAACATTAGAAACCTGGTATAACATGTATAGCTTCTTAGGGATATTGGCAAAACTGCACTGAAGCGTTTAGTTTTATATACAACACGAGATTGACGTCTTAAATATCGTGACTACCTGTGTGGTTAGCTTAATAAAAACATATCTATAAATAGTATACTGTAATACGTAGGCCTATAAAGAGAGAAGTGAGGGCACAAAGCTTTTTTTTTACATATATTATGAGCCTAAAGATGTATATCACGAGTAGATGGGGCGATGAGCTGGCCCAATCTGACCTACTTTTCTCTGATTGGTCGATATAAATAGATCTGGCCTCTGATTG
>CABFWB010007219.1:16380-26610 GCA_902151455.1 Timema bartmani | reverse complement strand
ATTGGAGTTCATTGTGAATTTGTAATTGTGATGATCACATAATATTTGTTTTATTATCTAAATCAATTATGCCACCCAAAATAAAAGCCAACGTTCGGGCAGTACAACGTCTGTCGGGTCCGCTAGTAATTTATATATTTTCTATTTTTTAGGGAAATTTTCTTTCTTCAGCTTTATTGTTATGTTTCTTTTTTCTTTACTCTAAGAACATGTATAATTGTTCTTCTTGATTCCAGATTGATCCCAAACTTATCCCTTTCAAAGCCTGCGGCCCTGTCCGAACGCCTCCCATCAAAGACTATGAAAGTCCTGATGGAGAATACATTGATGTGTCGAAGAAATGGTCCTAGTAAAAAGTTGCATCTTGATGTTATTCAGTGTTGCAGAATGATGTTGATTGATTTATTTAAGAGCCAAACAAGATGTATTGGATTAAATCAAATCAAACCAAATGTTGAGAGTAGTTTTCTGTAAATTATTTATCATATTTTATTGGGATTACAATAAAAATATTTTTACATGTGGATACACACTAACACTCTTTTAAACCGTGTGCACATAAAGCCACATTACCTTGCACATTACAATCTAATAAAAAAAACAGGTTCTTGGTTTTAATTAAGTGTAAAAACTTAGTTTATTGAAACATAAAATGAAAAAAATATTATATATATAAGACAAAAACCATTTCTAATTTTTCATCTATAACTTATTTGTGGTATTTACATCTACTTGCTCACTGTATGACACATTTTGTAACTGTACAGCCTGGAAAACTATAGCGCACATTAGCTCAGTTATCTGTTCACCTTAGTTCACAGTGACTAGAGATACATTTAAGATTGTTATTTAGCAGTTTAATCTAAGGTAATTACTAAAACACAGGGCCAGATTTACTACCTTGTAGGCCCTTGACGAAATACCGTCCCTCCCCCAACACACCCTTCCGCCTTTGCTAAAGGAAGGTGATACACTTCTATGTATCATTTTAAGTTTTTCATTATAATTTTGGTTTTAAATTGAATTTTTAAATTATACATTTTTACATTCTCTTGATTTTGTACTCTAAAAGAGGCATTTTTCCAGACATTGAACCCTGAAGTATGCATACTTTTTTCTTTACCCAATAGCAGGAAAGATAGACGGAAAACACAACCCTTTAATGGTGAGTCCACCTTCCAATATCTGACTTGTGTCTCCCCATTATTAAGTTTTCCATAAAAAGATATGCTTCATAATATACCTTTCTTTAGCAGGATACTTGCGCTTTGAATCACTGAAGTCTGCGCCAAAGTTTTGTTCAACACCGTGAACTGCCACATAATCTCGCAATTCGTCATTAATTTCCCGCCACAGGCTTGGGTCCTCAGAAGATGCGAATATACGCATTTGGTGATTGGCAACTGCATTTTCAGGTTTCACTCCTATTCCAATTGTACATTTTACATCGATATTGGGATATAGAGCTAGAGGAATGTTATTGTCACTATTACATAAATTAACACCAATTGAGGTTGAAGATATCTGCTTTAAAAGCATTGTTTCTGTGAATGAAGGAACAACTAAGTCAGTACTACCAGAGGAAGATGAAGGATGTTGCACATTAGCATTGCTACTGTTGGTAACACTGCTAAGTTTTGCCCTTTTGGCTACTCATTTCTTACGTAAAAACTTAACAATAGCACCCACAACAATCAACACGTTGACTAGCACATGTGGGACGCGGACTCACATTAGTTATAGTTAATAGTGTTCTGACATGCACAGACATATTAACAATTTCACACAAATATAAATAGTGCAAGTGTAGTTGGCCACTTAAAAGTTCCACCAAACGTCTTCGCTTGGTGAGTAGAATATGATCTTTTTCTACAAATGCCAGATTTAATAGTTGAAATCGGCCATCTATTCGCAAAACTCCAGCAGAATTGATAATTGGGTTCAACCTTTCTATTGAGGATGAACAAGATTGATCTTTGACAATACGAGCAATATCCTCAAATGATTTGATTTGTTGGGTTTGTTTGACCCATAACAACAGAGCCTTGGGGTGTTCATCAACTTGCAAAGATCCAGTGTGTGTGACATGTCTAGCTAGGGAAGAAGAAAAAAAGCAATAAGAAGTTTATGACAGAAATGAAAACTTATCTAACAAATCCTAAGCTTTGGTGCTCGACAATCTGAGAGAAAAACAATCCACGAGAAGAACCATTAGAGAGGTTGTGCTCTGAAGATACGTGATTCAGGGGAAGTAGAGTCACACTATTGTCGACACAGGTGAGATGACGTTTGGAGCCAGGCCAATGTAATTGTAGATGCTGTCAAGGTTCAAGAATAAATAGGTTTCTGATAGCAAGTGATGTGCATGCCAAAAGTAACGCCGAACATAATTACATGTAAGGAAGTGACACTTCTTTTATGGGTGCTATATTTGATGTGGCTTATAAGAAATGTTACTGTACCAGAACTTGTAATAACACGGCGTTAGACAACAGCTGAATAGCTAGTATCAGAGCTATCTGCCAAGCCATGAATCTCTAAGCTACAATCTGCGAATACAAAGACAAAATAGCTGCTGATGGTTGGAAACAAGTGGAAGCTCAGCCAGCTCTAAGGCTATTAACTTATATTTTTCTGCTATTTCAGTAAGTGTCAACCCCCTTAATCCATTAGAATTGGAAAGATTTCTAGCGAACAAAATAATAGGGGAAAGCAAACCTAATGAATCAAATATTCTTGCAATATCTGAGAGAATTGATAGCTTGGAGAGTGATTTTGAGGCAAATTGTACCCTTTATGAAAAGGTCTCTGAACCAGGGTTCCATTGCAGAACCAGGAAACTTGACAATATAATCTGTATCAAAAGCGTGAGAAATTGGAGGTATTTGGAGGTCTTGTGGGAATAACCCTTCTAGAATAGTTGTGTGGTTACCTGCAAACTTTCAAAGTTAAAAGCCACCTCCTTTAACAAATATACAAGTTCTTGCAGGAGGGCCAGTGTCTAGGGCTGTGACAAAAATATCAATACTTTACTAATATTAATATCTGGCTTTCAATACAAGTAGTTTTTTTACTTAATACTTTTATTTCAATACTTTTACTAATATGAATACTTACACACCGGTTTCAGAACAGTATCGAAAGAAATAGCTTTTTGATTGCTGAGAGTCTATTTTCCAACTTTTATCTAAAACATGGAACAAGCTTTTAGGGGGAAAAAATGAATAATCTTGTATTTTTTAGTGACTGCATCGAAGAAAATTGCTATAAGCCTCTTTTTTTCATTTTTTTTATTTCATGTAATTGGTTTAGTACTTCACCAAAATGTAACTAAGCAAAGCCAATTCTATAACTTCCAGGGTTAAAGAACAAACATGGTTTGTTTCTAATTTAATACCTCTTAGGAAAATATTTCAGGTATGACAGGGCAGGGATCGTAGATAATCTATTCCCCCTGTTGACGATCAAGGGGAATCTCAAGAACTCTACTTGTCTCCAACCAGGACTGAGCAGGATTTATTATAAACATGTAAAAGTTACTGACAAATTTGTTGATGTAAACTTTTTTTTTTACATTTTAATCTATTTGAGGTATTTAAAGTGCACTTTCTGAATCGACTGATTATTTCAGCACACGACTTATAAACTAACTTAAATCTATAACAGACACAACATCCAGCCTCCGGCCGTTAATTCATCACTGTGAAAGGGACAACCCACATTTCACCAATGATACATTTTTCAGTCATACCAGGAATCAAGTCCGGGAGCCTTCGCTCAGTAGACAGACAAGCTACCTACTGAGCTAAGTTGTCGGACTGATGATGTCAAAATCACAATTCAACAGGAAATCTCACCTCTATTTGATGTAATATCCCGACAGAGCCTTGATAAATTGAAGGTGGGAACACTTTCCTCTTTTATATTCCCAAAACCAATCCTCAAGAAACACTATCTTTTTTTTTTTTACATTTACTTAACCCAATTACTGACCTGATGTGACCCAACCTAAGCCACTGCATTTAAATGTGCTCCACTCTTGCTGTAAAGGCACCACCACTTTCTTCTTGTCATATAAGGTAAAACTATGGTTCTGTATATTCTTAATTTTACATTATTTAACATCAGGTGAAAGAGAGAGGTTAAAAACTTACTGATCGAGTAACGGCATCCATTCCTGACTGTATTCTTTTCTTTTTTGTGTATGTAATATGTCATAATTAGTGTTAAAATGTAATGGGGATTAAATTATTTGTGTTGAAAATGAAGTGTCAGAATCAATTATAATTTTTAATTAAACAATAATTAATTAGTAGCAAAAGGACATAAATATAAAACATCTATTTAGAATATAATATGTAAATGTCAAAAGTCCAACAACAATACAAACAAGGATAACAAAAGGGCACATATACTTTTCCTATGTAACTGTCAGGTCAACTCTTCATAGAACTGAAAACTATTCTAAAATACAATATTAAAAAAAAAGAATTATGTCAGATTGAAAAGACCAGCCAGATACATCTCGTAAATTGAATGAAGAATTTTGGGTATAAGGTGGTGCACTAAGAATTTGTTTATCTTGTCTTATATGTCAAAGATAAATAATTATTCTAAATTATAGGCCTAATGTTATATTTGAAAGATTTACGTGATTGTTTAAATTATGACGATGTGAAAAAGTTTTCAATTTGATCTCTGAATTATTCCCAGTTTGGTTGAATTCTCCTTAAGTTTCTGACACATTTGAAATACAAGTTTTATTATTTAAAAAACAAGATCATCTGCATATTTTATAGTTAATTTTACATTCACACTCTTAAAATTTATTAGTACCAGGGATTTAAATACCCTGTTTTTTTTGTTTAGCATAGCATTGCTTTACTGATATAAAGAACAAAAGTTAAGAAATTAAAATCACTTCTCTCTTTGGACATACATTTATGTTTCAATTTTTAATATACAAAATTAGATAGATTTATCTAAAGTCAATGAGCATGTTTGTACACTGTGCATAGTATATCTGAAAGGGGTACTTTTACAACTCCAAGATGAGATGATTCATTGAGGAGAGGCATTCAAAATTTAATTCAAGAGGTTTTTTTTCCTTGTTATTAACTAAATGTCATCATCTACAACTTTTATTTGAGTAAAGGAAAATTTACAATTTTAGTGTTTTTTTTTCTAATAAGTGGGGATATATGTTTTAAGTGATATGTTTCTATGTAACATAAACTGCGATAAAACATTGCTCATGTAATATGAAGCAAATCAACATTTTCTTGCTATTATCTGGACAGCGTATTACTAATCCATGCAGATGTACTACACACACTATACAAAATGGTGAAGCCAAGATCATTGGCAGGGTACTAGCAACTTGTTTATATTATACATTTAAAATACACTAAATAAACTATGCCCAAATTATCAACATCCCTTGCTCTCCCACTGAATGTAGAACCAAGCAATATCCCAATTATCAACATCCCTTGCTCTCCCACTGAATGTAGAACCAAGCAATATCTCAATTATCAACACCCCTTGCTCTCCCACTGAATGTAGAACCAAGCAATATCCCAATTATCAACATCCCTTGCTACACCGCTGACTACAGTTATTGAATGAGCAAAGCCAGGTTTTGTTTAACTTGATCTTATGAAATTTCATCTGTCTCTCTCTTCAGATATTAGCTACGCGATAACTGTCAACTGCATTGACCCATTTTAACGAAATATGGCAAGGGAATTCTTTGAGCTTACGTCTAAAATGTCTGTAAACGGTTTTACGATCTGGCTATCCTCTTCAATATGGCGGCCATTAAAAAAATATGTCATGTCTGTTTGTTTCACGATAACTGCCAAATACGAGGACCACTTTTAACTAAATTTGACAGGGATTTTTTTAAACCCTAGGCTGAACGATGTATATACATTGTTTTTCAATCTGGTTATTTGTTTCAATAAGTCAGTCACTCGGAATCCAGTGATTTGAATTAATAATTCTAAGCAATCGATCGAGTACCTAGTTTTTTTAAAATGTTAACATATATTGTGAGACTGACGTTTTAAACTGTGTGAACCATGGTTATTATCTATGCATATAATATAATATGGAATATAGTATTAATTGGTTTTTTGTCTAACTTGATCACCAAGGAAAAAATAAATATCGACTTGAAATCTAAGGAGAAATTATGAGAGATATTTTAACTTGAAATACATTGAGGTTTATAAATGAGAATATAAATCTTAAGACCAGTTAGATAAAAACATGCCATTATTATTAACATACTTAAAACAATTTTTTTAAATGGAGGGAGTAAGATAATATACTGTTCAAAGAACTACTAGTATACCCCTTATCAACACATTTGCTTTGCCACTAAACATAGAACTATAATCTGTATCCCGGTGGCAACATCCCTCGCTCTTTAACTTAAAATAAAACTAAGTCATGCGGTCATACACCCCTTATCAACATTACTTGCTCCACCACTGAATGTAACACTAATACATGGATCCCTTGAAAACATCCCTTGTTTCACAACTGAATGTAGAACTAGTCTAGGTCTCTCATGGCAACAACTCTTGTTTCACCACTGAATGCAGACCTAGGCTAGGTTCCTCCTAATCATATCTCTAGCTCCACAATTTAATGAAGAACTACGCTATGTCCCTCCTGGCAAAACATCTAGCTTCACCACTGAATATAGTTATGTACCTCCTAGAAACATCCCTTGCTCCGCTACTGAATGTAAAACTAGGCTATGTTCCTCCTGACAACATGTCTTGTTTCACCACTGAATGTTGAATAAGGTTATGTCCGTCCTGGCAACATATCTTGTTTCACCATCTGAATGTTGAATAAGGTTATGTCCGTCCTGGCAACATATCTTGTTCCACCACTGAATGTTGAATAAGGTTATGTCCGTCTTGACAACATATCTTGTTCCACCACTGAATGCAGAACTGGTTGGGTCCTCCTAGAGTCTACGAGGACAGGGCAGTTCAATCGAACTTGAGCTCTCTCTTGCACATGGGGCAATTGTCCGACGTCTTGAGACATTGCCGGAGACAATCCCCATGGAATAAATGGTGACAGGGCGTAATGCGGGCCAGCCTCATGGGGCTGAGACACACTGCACACACGTCGTCGAACTCTCCCAGCTCCTCCAACGTGGCGTACCGGTACTTCCCCACCACTGCTCTCTCCGCGTTCAAAACCTTCAACGCGTTCAACCTCAGCTCCTTGAATCCGAGGTGCAGGTTGACGTAGGTCGCCACTCCTATCAGACGGTAACACTGTCCCATTGCGGCTAATGGGGCCACGAACAATGCGGACATCGTTAGGGTGAATACCCTCAATATGACAGGAGACCACAATGTCTCCAAGGACTCCAGGGCGTCGAGTTGTAGCACCGAGAGCAGGTTGGGGAAGGAGTCCACGAACACTCTCTCTGTTGCCATGTAGTAGAGCCAGGTGAGGACGGTGTAGGCCGCCGTGGGGCTATAATGTTGCAGTCCCTGCTCCAGGCCAAACACCAGCAGCATGAACACCACGGTCATGATGAAGGTCACGGCCTTGGTCCACTCGAGGACTATCTTCGTCGCTGACATGGCGAGGTGCTTCATGTTGGAGTGCTCCGTCATGGGCACGTAGGGCGACCAGTTTTCTTTCTCTATCAGCTCCTACCGGGGGAACAAAAGGAGGGTTATTAGTGCCTGTGATTCCACTCGGTGCTTCAATGACCCTGAGCAGGGTTGAGGCCAGAACTCTCTGGTAGGTACGTGGACAAGGGTGTGTCAATCTCGTCTATCCTGGCTTATCTCTTACTGAGAGGTCAGGGCTCGAATCTTAGCTGACCATATTTATTTGCTGTTCCCCTCTCTATCGTCATTTAAATGCAGGGTAGTTTCCTCAAAATTCTACTTATACGGGTAGACTGGATGATTAGACAAAACGTAGATCACACACACAAAAAGCGTGTGTCGACTAAAAGTTTCATAAAATTCGTAATCAAGGCCACGCTGCAACTGGAGTTGAATAACACTGTGGATCAATGAAACTCAATAAATCGAAACCAAGGCGATTGAATCCAAGGTCTGCATTTTAAGTATAGCAGAGATGTGAGCCCTGTAGATCCAGTACTGGCTATCACTAGTATTTGTAAGGACTAAGTGAGTTACCTTGATATATGACACGCAGTAGGCGATCACGTTGTAAAACATGAGTGAGTAGAGACAGGTTACTCTCTGATCAGGTACCAGTACTTTATCACAAAGCATGAAAAACAAGATCTGGAACAGAGCCCAGCATGAAAAGTTTCTGGAGCATAGCATAACGTGAAGAAGAGTTTCTGGAGGATAGCATAACATGAAGAAGAGTATCTGGACCATAGCACAACATGAACAGTTTCTGGAGCATAGAACAACATGAAGAACAGTTTCTGGAGTATATCACAACGTGAAGAATAGTATCTGGAACATAGAACAACATGAAGAACAGTTTATGGAACATAGCACAACGTGAAGAACAGTATCTGGAACATAGAACAACATGAAGAACAGTTTCTGGAGGATAGCATAACGTGAATAACAGTTTCTGGAGGATAGCACAACATGAAGAACAGTTTCTGGAGGATAGCATAACGTGAACAACAGTATCTGGAACATAGCACAACGTGAAGAACAGTATCTGGAACATAGAACAACATGAAGAACAGTTTATGGAGCATAGCATAACGTGAAGAATAGTATCTGGAACATAGAACAACATGAAGAACAGTTTCTGGAGCATATCACAACGTGAATAACAGTAACTGGGGCAAAGCACACATGAATAACAGTATCTGGAACATAGCACAAGGTGAAGAAGAGTATATTGAACATAGCACAACGTGGATAACAGTATCTGAAACATGTTTAAGTACGTCAGTTCATTATCAGTCCCAAGTTTGTTTGAGCGATGTGGGATGAATTCGTTTATTAGGTTTGTTCGTCTATTTTATTGGTAAGGCGCTAATACCCAAGATAATGGTGGATAAATTCATAATTAGTGAAAGATTGACTCTTTGTTTAATCTGCGTTCTCTTTTTAACTTGAAGCATAAAGAATATGTCATTTTTAATTAGTCACTTCTGAAAAGTTATTTATCTCTCTCCATATTTGTACAGTGTTTGACATTTGAGACGTAGCATTATACTTTCCTCTCATGAGAAAGTCACATTCGTATTGTCAATCCATACAGTTTCTATAGTAGGTCTCTGGTAGGAAGGATCTTATAGTGACAATTACAAGAGTAAATAAAAATAATTTCATATTATATTTAAACACCAAGTCATGTCATTTTAAATTGTCACTCGAAACAAATAGTTGGCCTATAAATATCTATAATATATTACTAATAACATAATATTTTATTTTAATTTATCTGAGGTATTTGACGTGCATTTTCTGAACCGACTGGTTATATCAGCACACGACTTCTATAGTAACTTAAGTCTAGAACAGACACAGCATCCAGCCCTTGGCAGTTAATTAATCACTGTGGCAGGGTAAACCCACATTTCACCAATGATACATTTTCCTGCCATGGCAGAAATCGATCCCGGAACCTTAAGTTCAGTAGACAGACACGCTACCGACTGAGATAAGAATTCAGACAAAAAATATAGTGGTATGCTATCAATGGTGAACGCCGCAAAAAATATGTTTGTATTTTTTAAAAGGTACTTCCTATTTGATTCCTTCTATAGATGTTGCATTAACATTTCCTGTTTTGTCATCCTGTGGCTCTAGCCTGATGGTCGAGGATCGTGTTACTGTTTTCAAAGACTCGAACCATACAACTTTGAAATGTTATCACATTGCTTTTGATGACAATATTACACTCATTTTATCAATTCTACTTTTTATGATTAGTTACCCTTCTGAAAGAAAGCACAATTATGTGCCTCCCCCCCCCCTTAATCTCTTACTAGGGGCTACTACTTTGGCTTTCACCCACCACGGCATGGCTACTATCGGAGGAATAAAACCCAAGAGTATACAACGTGTATTTAAAACATTGCATCAAACTTTGGCAGGCTATTCCTTGGGTGAAAATAGAATAATTCACATCAGCAACCTAGGGTCCATCTTGAATATTAAGGGTGGTATACACCCCTAAAGACAGAGCTAAAAACGACTGTTGTGTGAAATATTATGAAAACTGCTTAGGGTATTACAA